>JACTOM010000830.1:492898-533953 GCA_015832385.1 Elymnias hypermnestra | reverse complement strand
TTATAGACATGGCATAGCAGCGCAATAGGTCTATAGTTCTTCAATAAGGTGTTGTCACCTTTCTTGAAGAACAGAACTACCACGCTCCTATGCCATGCCTTGGGCACCGTGCCTTCCAGAATGACGGAATTGAACATTCGCTGAAGGACTTTAAGAATTGGTTTTCCACCCGCCTTCAGGAATTCTGCTGTGATTCCGTCATCACCAGGTGCCTTGCTGTTCTTTATCTGTTTAAGGGCCATACTAACCTCGTACAAGCTGACGTCCGGGATATCTTCGGTATAATGTCGGGTACGTTTGGCACGAGGATCTTTAGGCAAACTATCAATAGGAACAGCTGGTACTGAAGTGCAACGAATACGAAACCGATCCAATTAATATAAAATTCTTTTGAGACACCCGTATCTGTGTATTATAATGTATAAATTTTGTATACAAAGTTGACAACAAATACGATTGTAGATAGTTTATAAGTACGTTAAAACTAAACTACGTTAAGTATGCAAATTATTTGTCCCCAGACGAGATTTATTACTCCTATAAAGTGTGGGTGTAGTGTCTGAAGAGATTTAATTATGAAAAAAAGCACAAAAAGTCTGAAAAAACAGCGAGTTACAGGCGGTGCGACTCCGATGACACGATAGCAAGAATTTATATCGGTTACCTTTGAACATTTTTGCTTGTTTTTTATTATTTTCAAAACGATTTTTTTTTTTATGAAAGAGGTATGTTCATAAATATTTCGCTACATTAGGCGGCTTAGTTCTATCTACTAAGTTTTCTGTACCCTGTGTCCATTTAAGTGAAGGTGGTAAACATTTCTCTAAAGGGTACTCCAATATTTGATATGGTCCATTCAAGTAATTGTAACTTTGTGTACACAAACATTGGAGGGAAATTACTCCCACTATCTGATATATAATATTATCGCTTAGATCGTGCGTTTTGTATTGGGCCCCGTTGTTTGCCCGCATTTTTTAACGGAAGTAACGCACGGATGTTTTTGAGTAGATTTCCCCGCGGGTCGAATGACGCCAAATTGGCTCTTGGGACTTAAATGTTCATGAAAGACTACCAAATGTTATGATTTTTATGTTTGCTAATAGTTAGACTATACAATGTTATCTTTTGTTTATTAAATCGAGACTCTGGTGTAGCGTCACGTAGCGCTAAACTTTGAGATAGTGAAAAAAGTCCGTCTTGTATTTATAGGCTCATATCTTAACAATTAAAACTTACTTCAAGGGTTTTCATTATCATTCACACTTATATTATCAAAAATACAAATAATCACTAATAAACACTCACAGTTTATAAAATACCACAAAAATACTTAACGACCTTCGACGTGACACACACACCGTTAGTAACGGTCACTTTGTACCGAGAAGCGACATAGTCAACTAGCACTACAACTCAGCCATGTAAACCAGTAGTTGACACTGGCAATCTTAGGTTTATGTACAATTCATTGTAAGTTTATCAATACAAACAACGGATGTAATTATTCCACGGTACGGTATGATGCGTTCAAACAGTGGTATCTATATAATCGAATGCATTAAATATAATACAAATGTAATATTAAATTGCGTATAAACTGTAATAGTTATTTGACCCCAGATGAGATTTCCGATTAGAAAATATGGGTGTAATGCCCAAATCAATAAAAATGTAAATAATATATGTAATTCGTATAAATTAATAATGTTATACATAATATTGTACTGTATTATCAAGTAATCATTTTAGATAGTGACGTTTATGATCAATATCAAGCTTGTTTTTATAAGTATAACATCAAACAGTGGAGTAATACCTCCTACTTTTGTACGTTAAACTTAATTTGTAAACGTATGAGAAAACAAAATCCCAATAAATCTAAAACAAGAGTCCATTTAATGTAGAAGTTATTTGTCCCTTCATAAGATTTACGACTATGAAATACGAGTGTAGTGTCTAAAAGCAATATAAATTATGGAAGCACAAAAAGGTCCGAATAAACAGGGAATAATAAGTAATACGATATGACAACAGAAATTAGTTTCAAGTCTAAACTTTTCTTTGAGCTCTCTTGGCACTTAGACAGTGATCTCACTTGGTAGTAAATGACAATACGTACTTAAATGGTAACGATCTGATAGGAGATAGTAAATGGTTTCTACACACCATCGTACCAGAATCCAAGGTTTTTGCTTGGAGTATTGTAACTAGCTTAGGCAGATTAAAAATGCAAACGCGAGGCAGTCAACTGATGATATAGTGAAACAGCAGTGAAAGTGGCGAGCGGTAGCTTCCATCTATGAGAATATTATCTCAGAGAAGAAAGCATCAAAGGGAAGCTGCAGCTTAGGCGAGCTCTATCTGTAGGAGAAAACTGGGAGCCAGGAAGTCCTTTTATGTAATGTTGTCACTGAAGATCTGGTGGTCCTATTCAAGATGTTAAGGGTCCTGCTGGGTTTTAGTGGGTATTCTGTTCGTTAGCGAGTCCCACACTTCTGGTTAAAGGTATATCTTTCAACTAGTGTGCGTAAATGCATTTCCCACCAAAAAAAGTCGATGGTACAGTTTCAGACGGTAACTTGGAGATCTGATACGAAATATATGATTGTTTATTATTAATTAGAGCTGCGATAGTTCAATACACGCGCTGATTTTAGTAAAGATTTAGTTTTCATTGGAAGACATAAATGCTGAAGGTATGTGTATCAAGCCAACCCACATTGGAGCAGCGTGACGGGTGGATGCTATAAATATATAGGGTATTTAGCATATAGCTCGAGCTTCCTTTGTAGATAGGTTTTATGGAGTCCTTGTGATCTCATATGATGATGAATATCCAAGATTCTAATGCGTTTAGTTGGTAATCCTTACTAACTGATTTAAATGAAATTTGGTATACAACTTTTTCACTAAAAATGAGTTCCCTCCATATTCCCACGGATTCCGGATTTAAACCATTTGACTGCCCGTATCTACTACTACTAGTTGACATGACACCAAAGTTCTGTCTCAACTGGTATAATCAGAAATTAAAGCATCTCTTTCTTTTTAATTCATAATGTGTATTATCTATTTCGCTTCTCGATAACTGTCGTAACAAAATATGCGAAGATAAAATACCAGACAATGGAAAGAACAAATACAAATCAGTTACAAAGTCACCGTTACTAACGGTGCGTGTTGCGTCGAACGCCGTTAAGTTTTTTTATGGTACATGCTATAATCAAGAACTACGAGGGTAGCACCGCGGTGATGAGCTAGTACCTATACATAGAATTAGCCTCCGATTGATTTTAAAATAAACATTGGGACTTTTGACGGCTAGAATAGAACCTGGTTTTGATTTATATATTTGGGAAATATTTGGGTTAAATACATCTTTTCATTTGTCGGAATCTGGAGATATGAAAGGCTTTGCAAATTATGTTGCTATTAGGTGAGATTACAGTCAAATCCCAACAAAAATCAATCGAGAATAATAATAATAAGGAACTTGCCCTGAAATACGGCCTCGTGGATGAGAGGTTGCCGCATTACAAGTACACGCCGGTGCCAGGACTCGAATGTGGCGCCGTCCGACTCTATTGGGACCGGTCCATTATCACGGAAAGGACTATACTGGCCAACAAGCCTGATATTGTGATAATGGACCGGGCAGTCTCGGGTGTTTTTGGTGGATATTACGATCCCTTATGACGAGAATCTCGTGCGAGCTGAGACGGAGAAAAAGCGCAAGTACCTGGATGTGGCGCACGAGATTACCGCAATGTGGGGGGTGGGGTCCACTGAAACCATCCCAATCGTTATATCTGCCAACGGTTTGATCCCAGTGAGTCTCGCTCACCATCTGAGACGGCTCGGACTCCGTAACGGTTCACTCGCAGCAAAAATGCAGAAGGCGTCGTTGCTAGACTCGGCTAGGATAGTCCGGCGGTTTCTCAGCCTGTAGCCCTGACCCCCGGCCGTTTGGTCTCCCTGCCGGGGTGTATCCTCCGCCCGTTATAATATTTCGCGTTCGAGTACTGGCACCGGCTGGTACCTATAATACGGCAGTCTCTCATCAAGAAGACTGTACATCAGGGCGAGCTCTTGATGAAGGATTTTGGCCGCTTGATTATGTCTGTGGAGATACTTAGTGTTGGCAAACGCGGAACATCCCGAAAGCACATGTCTGAGTGACTCGCCGGGATGGCGACAAGCTCGACATATGTCGTGAGTGCCATCCTTCAGAATGTACTTTCGATAGTTCCTCGTCTTGACCACCTGATCCTGTATCGCACAGACAAATCCTTCGGTTTCCCCAAAGAGGTCCCCGAAGCGCAGCCATTGCACGGAGGCTTTTCGGTTTACGTGAGGCTCGTGTAGAGCCTTGAAAAACCGTCCATGCATTTCCTTCCCCTTCCATACGGCCTCCCTGTCAGAGGTGCTTAGCACCGCCGGTCTCTGCCAATTCTCGTTGGCCAAGGATAGGGGAGTGAGCCCTTTATCACATTCTATGACTTCCAGATGCATCGGGCTCTCCCTCTTCGTCTCAAAATACGTTCTGAGGCTGGATATCTCCCGGTTATGCATGGTCTTAGCACTAAGTAGGCCTCGACCACCACATTTCCGGGGTATATACAGCCTCATAACGGAGGACTTCGGGTGATGCATGCGATGGAAAGTCATAGTCGTGCGGACTCGTCTGTCCAAGGCGTCAAGCTCGGTCTGAGTCCATCTGAGTATGCCAAAGGTGTACAAGAGAACAGGCATGACCCAGCCGTTATACGCTCGGATTTTATTAGCTCCCGACAAATAACTCTTAAGAATTTTTGTCAGGCGCCCATAAAATACCTCGCAAACTGACTGCTTCATGTCTGCCTCTTTCACCCCCATACATTGGGACATGCCCAGATACCGGTATGTTTCAGTCTCGGAGAGAGTCTTGAGCTGGGTCGGCTCGAGGTTGATCTCGGCCGAGTGGGATACCTGTCCCCTCTCCACATGAAGGACCGCACACTTATCTAGCCCCATCTCCATCCTGATGGAATTGCTGAAGTCACTGGTGATCTTCAGCAACTCCTGCAAGCGTGGTGCGTTGGGTGCTAGCAGCTTGAGGTCATCCATGTAGAGAAGGTGAGGTACCCTAGCCCCTCCCCTCCGAAACTGAAAGCCCGTCCCAGACCTCTCCAGCAGAAAACTGAGGGGGTTTAGGGACAAGCAGAACCATAGAGGACTCAGACAGTCGCCCTGGAAAATACCTCTCCGTATCCTGATTCGGTCATCGGCAGCCGTCAGTCGCTCGCCATGGAGACAGAGGATCGTGCTCCATTGCCTCATACATTCTCCAAGGAAGTCTCGAAGTGTACCGTCGATTTTGTACAACTCGAGGACCCTCAGGAGCCATGAATGAGGCACCGAGTCGAATGCCTTTTTGTAGTCGATCCATGCGGCGGAGAAATTGCGACGGTTGCGCTTAACCAGTTGGCCCGCGACGCTGTCAATGAGGAGGAGCTCCTTCGTGCCGCGACTACCGCCCCGACATCCATTCTGAGCCACAGACATGATGTTATTCTCGTCGATGTGATACGAGATCTTGCGGCTCAGAATGGATGTCAGTGTCTTATAGATGGAAGAAAGACACGTTATCGGGCGGTACTTGGTTGGGTCAGCGGCATTGGTCGTTTTAGGAGCTAGATGAGTGATCCCGGTAGTGAAAAGGTTCGGTAGCGCTTTCTGCGCTATTGCTCCCTGAAACTGTCGAGCCAAGGTGGCATGGCAAGCCGAGAATCCTTTCAGCCAGTAGTGGTGCAGTCCGTCGGGTCCCGGACTTTTCCAGTTCGGTGCCCGTCTTACTGCCCCAACTACATCCTCCGGCGAGATGGCGACCGGATTCATCGGCTGAATTACAGCACATGCCTCCTCTACCGCCGCAGTCCAGGAGCTTTCTTCGTGCTCTACCTCCAGCGACCATATGCCCCGCCAGTAGGCGACTAAGTCAGCCGAGGCTGGCCGCTGGGAGCTAGAGCAAGAAGCTGAGCGCTGCATTCTTTCGTAGAACCTTTTTTGATCACTCGCGAAGAGACGATTTTGATGGAAGCGCTCGACTCTCTCCGAGTACCGTCGGATGCGGTTCCCCCAAGCAGCGATTTTCTGCTTCAGGTCGTCGATGCGCTCTGTTAGTTTTTGGGCGATATCAGGCTGGTTCAGCCTGACATCTAACCCGTTAAAGGCTATTCTAACAGAGCGCACAATCCTTGGCCTAGTGTTGCCCGACCCGAAGCTTTGCAGTCTGCCAATGAGGCGCCGGGCGTGAGTGATCCGTCGTTCTATTCTCCTTTTCCAGGCCGGCACGGCACTACTCGTATTAGTAGTGCGTCCCGGTTCCCGGATTTTGACGCCGATAAACCGGTGGACCGCCAAAGCAGCGCCAAAGAGAATAGACGCCGTCTCACTCAAGCCAGTGCTGCCCTCCAAATATTGGGGCAGCATCTTGTTAACGGCCTCAATGACATCCCGCGTCGCTGCGTTCAGTGTAAGACGGGAGAGCCGCGGCCGACCCTCTAGAGGAGCGCTTCTGGATTCGGAAATCGCCTCCTCAAGAATCCCCCTCATTTTCTCTATGTCTAGGGAGACTGTTCCCTCGGTGTCTCCATCCACAAGCAAATCTTGATTGTTCTCCAACTCCTGGTGAACAATCGCCGTAGCTGCGATATGCTCTGTGGCTGGAGAAGTCACTTCGGGAACAACCTCACGTCTCAATCGTTCGAGCTCGATTGCGCTAAAGATGTTGGAGCGCTGGATATACCGAGCCCGATCTGCGAGGTTCTGTTCCGTAACAGTAAGATTCGGCTCCAGCAGCAAGAACTCGCGGTGCATTGCTGTCCGGTAGCCAGTCCGTCCGGTTTCCCCCCCTGTCGCCCTGTAGTACGCTCGCATGACATTCTCGTTCATGAGAGAAGTCCATCGCATGCGGCGTACTCCACCAGTGGCGGGCTCCGGATTTTGGGCTCTTGCGGTCCCAGCCAAAGCCAAGCCCTCTGGTGGGGATGATGGATTTGTCGGCCGGCAAGGTGGCCGTGCCGGCCGACGAGTGCTGCTCGTTGAGCTGGCGGCTCGCATGCTGCCACGTCCAGCGCCAGCTCCAGACGTGCCCTGGCGGCCCCCAGGTAGCGGCCCTAAACGTTTACCTCTATTAAACAAATCCATCATCTTAGTTTTTTAAGCTTTTTATCTACTCACTCAGGGGCCGCTCATCTTCCCTGGGCGGGCTGCATAGATGCTGTGCAGCATCGTTTCCCTTTATCGCCTCTTACGATACCCGCGGGTTGAGATGGGGTGGTCCTATTCTACTCTGCCGGGACCACACGGCTTATTATTATTATTATTATTATTATATTTATGTTTATGTATTGATACATATTTCTGTATATAAGTATTTATTATTCATTTATCTATATGATATAAATATGTATTTATTTTCGTAAACGGGCGTGAGTGAAGTAGTAGAATAATAATAATAATAAAAATCTTTATTTGACAACATTAGAAATACCCTAGATGACATTGCTGCAGGGCCCCACACTAGGTAGTCCTGTATCGTGGGGTCCTGACTTTACCCAGTTAAACATACTTATAAATAGTTGTCGCTATTGTTACAGCACTTAAGTACCTAAATCAAGCTTTAATATTTATTTACAAAATATGTATATTTTTGCCCTGTGATAGTTCTATTCTGTCATCTACCATAGGTAATCACTTATGACTGATGAGTGAACAGAATGATGGTTCGGTCTGATTCCATACCTATATATCGCCTATTCATGTTCAAAAATTCGTGGATTTGCGTTAGTGTAAACTAATCTGCTAACAAGCCATCATCTGCTGGCACTTACAAAGATTTATCTCGCAAGATATAATTAAAAGCTCCAATCATACAATTAGCGAGAGCTGCTGGGAGGGTCATAACTTACAAAGGCAACGAATTACTCAAGTCTTGAGTTTGTAGGCATTAAAATCTTGTCTCTGACGTCAAATCTTTACATAATATTCAACTGATTTTAATTCCACTTTCAGCAATAGACAGAGTGATTCAAGAGGAAGGTTTATATGTATAATACATACATATTATAAGATAAATGTTTGACAGATTTAAAAGAAAGTATGTATGGGTTAAGAATGAATGAATTACCCAGTAAATGTTTACTCTACGCTGATGATCAAGTAATACTCGCGTCATCCGCTAATGAGCTACAAGAGATGCTAAATATTATGAATGAAGCTTTGAAAGGGAAAGGAATGAAAGTGAATGTAAACAAAACGAAAGTTATGCTTTTTGAACGAGATGAATTTACGATGAATGGCAATATTTTGATAGATGGGGAACAAGTGGAAGAGGTGAAAGAACTTGTATACTTGGTTATAGTAAATGATGCTCTGCACGCCTTTATGAATAGCCAGTGGGTACCTCAAAGGGCTAGACTGGCTGTGCATGCTGGAGTGTTGGTGCCAACACTTATGTATGGTAGTGAAAGTTGGGTATGGCAGAAGAATCACAAAAGTAAAATAAATGCGGTAGAGATGAGAGCGTTGAGAAGCATGAGTGGATTAAAACTGAGTGACAGAGTGAGAAATAGTGTGATAAGAGAACGTTGTGGTATAAAAGAAGACGTAGTGACTAAAATTGAGAAAGGTATGCTTAGATGGTTTGGGCATGTAGAGAGAATGAATGAAAGGAGACTGACAAAAAGGATTTATGAGTCAAGAGTGAATGCGAAAGTTGGAAGGGGAAGACCAAGGCGAACGTTCCTGGACCAAATCCAGGACATTTTAAATAACGGCCAGGTCAAGAGTACTCTAAACCGACGAACTTGTATGAAAGGTTTAATGAGAATGAAAGAAGCGAAGGAGATATGCAAGGATCGTGGCAAGTGGAGGGATGTTGTCTCTGCCTACCCTTATGGGAATGAGGCGTGATGCTATGTATGTATGTATGTATGTATATTATAATACAGAAAAACGGAAAATTCCAAGATTTGTAATGATTTATCGTAACATATTTCTGTGCGCTTAAATCGCAAACCTTATGAGATATATAATTCTGTAGAACATTAATTTTATCTATCTTAAAAAGTGATCATATCACAAACATTTAATCACTTAAAACATAAGTTGCTTCATTTTCCTGTGCTACCGTCTCTTATACTCCCCCCCCTTATAAAACTCCCTACTCAAAACTAATAAGTCCATCAATCACAGTCGTCGTGAAAGCGACGACTAAACTAATAAATGTCAGCCTATGAAGTTTCTATTCCTCTAATTTAACTAATATTATAAATACTAAAGTAAATCTGTCTGTGTGTCGCTTTCACGCCTTAACTACTGAACCCATTTAATTAAAATTTGACACACAGATAGTCTAGAATCTGTGAAAGGACTTAGGCTACTTTATAATGCGAAAAAAGGTTTTAAGGGATGGAAGTATCATCATTTTTAGAGCTTGAAGCTTGTTTTTTAAACTTGATAGGATATAAATATCTATAACATCCAAAGTTACAATTAAAGTAAACAATCCCTACTAATACTATTATAAATACAAAAGTAATTCTGTCTGTCTGCAGATCTAGAGCTTCAGAAAGGACAATTAGCTCTGTGCAGTGAATCAATGCCTTTTTAACCGACCCCCAAAAAAGGAGGAGGTTATTTTTTTTTATATGTTTGTTACCTCATATCTTCCGACTGGGTGGACCGATCTTGATATTTTTTTTTCATACAAAAGGTGGTGCTCGTCATAGGGTCCCATTTTTTAAAATCAGTTCTGATGATGGCATCCATGAGAAAACCGGATAAGTATTAAATTTGCATAGGCTTGTGCGCGACAAATGGACGAATAACTCAAGATCACGCTAACCGATTTCGATGATTCTTTTTTTATTAGAAAGGATATACTTCAAGGATTGTTTTGTGAAAGTTTGGTTAGGTTCAGATTATGGAATCCATGACAAAGTGACGGAGCTCTTCAATTCTTAGGAGCAAATCAACGATACTCGGCAGAATCTTCTATAAACTATCCACATATACGAGTATAACTTATATTTGAGTCGCCTACCGTAACTTCGGTATGGTCAAGTGCTAGTCATTGTTAAATATGAAGATCAAAGGAACTCCTCAATGGATTACAGTAAGGGTGGGGTTTATGGCAGAAAAAATAAGTGTCTGTAATCAAATGGCAATGAGCTTACGTTTGCTGCTGCATTGCAACACGTTTTTAGGTGTACACATATTGAGACACCGACTCCAAATATTACAATACGAAGAACATTATAAAAGAATACGCAATTATTTCTTACTTTTTAGAGCATATTAATATATTTGCAAGTTTGTTTCGAAGGCGGTTCTTTTTTTTTAATTTTTGTTTATATTTTTCGTGTCCTATGTTACACTATAGATAGTTAGATGTTGGTAATTATTGAGTAATAAAGTAGCAACATTTAATAATACCAAATGCAATGGTCAATATTACGAAATGTTATGCGATGCGCGGTAATATTAACGAACGGACAAATTTGTTAATATAGGTTTCGAGCTGTGTCTCGTGAAATAGTTATTTTAAGAGAAGTAATGTTAAATTGTATAAATTCAAATAGTGAAGTAATGATTAGTATATTGCAAGTTGTGTTTATTCAAATCGTGGAAAGAATAAAAGTTAATGCAATACTTATTTGTAAAATACATACAAAGCATCACGCCTCATTCCCATAGGGGTAGGCAGAGACAACATCCTTCCACTTGCCACGATCCTTGCATATCTCCTTCGCTTCTTTCATTCTCATTAAACCTTTCATACAAGTTCGTCGGTTTAGAGTACTCTTGACCTGGCCGTTATTTAAAATGTCCTGGATTTGGTCCAGGAACGTTCGCCTTGGTCTTCCCCTTCCAACTTTCGCATTCACTCTTGACTCATAAATCCTTTTTGTCAGTCTCCTTTCATTCATTCTCTCTACATGCCCAAACCATCTAAGCATACCTTTCTCAATTTTAGTCACTACGTCTTCTTTTATACCACAACGTTCTCTTATCACACTATTTCTTACTCTGTCACTCAGTTTTAATCCACTCATGCTTCTCAACGCTCTCATCTCTACCGCATTTATTTTACTTTTGTGATTCTTCTGCCATACCCAACTTTCACTACCATACATAAGTGTTGGCACCAACACTCCAGCATGCACTGCCAGTCTAGCCCTTTGAGACACCATCTGGCTATTCATAAAAGCATGCAGAGCACCATTTACCATATTCCCTGCATTCACTCTCCTTTCGATATCACTTTCACATGTTCCATCTTTTGTAAATTTAGATCCCAAGTATACAAATTCTTTCACCTCTTCCACTTGTTCCCCATCTATCAAAATATTGCCATTCATCATAGATTCATCTCGTTCAAAAAGCATAACTTTCGTTTTGTTTACATTCACTTTCATTCCTTTCCCTTTCAAAGCTTCATTCATAATATTTAGAATCTCCTAAAGCTCATTAGCGGATGACGCAAGTATTACTTGATCATCAGCGTAGAGTAAACATTTTATGAGTAATTCATTTATTCTTAACCCATACATACTTTCTTTTAAAACAGTCAAACAGTTTCCATGAATAGGTTGAACAGTCATGGTGACGCAACACATCCCTGAATTTGAAATGAATTTGAAATTGAATCAAATTACCGCTCACCCCATACGTAGATAACATTGACCACAGCTCATTCCTCACCACTCGGTCATGGCTAAGGGCTTTGTAAAATAATTAGCCTAAATTATTAAAAATTCTACCCATAACTTTTCCAGACAGACAACATCGGGGTCGCAGCTTTTGATATATAAATGTATTTACTATTTCGTTTATTTGTAAAGTAAGAGAAATACATTGAAGGTGTTTCGAAATGAAAAATGGCCACGTGGGCTTAGTATTAATATGCGGTAAAACTTTCTACCAAACTTTGAGCGGCGAAGCTTAAATAAACGACAAGAAGGCTTAAAAACTTTGAGATGCTATCGAGAGGTATTACTAGTTAGAGAATTTTTTACATTTTTTTAAATGGTTACGTCAGTCCTATTAGTTAGTAATGGAGAAAATAATTACGATTCAAAAAGCTCTATTCAATAATCAATATGTCATTGTGCAATAGTCTGTGGAACGCTGGCACCATCTGTCTATCGGCGTGGGGTCAATAGTTACGATCCAGCGCGCGTCTCTCGGTAGTTCTCGGGTGACGGTCCGCCAGAGCGGTCGACAATTGAAACTGTCGCGTTCATAGCTATTATTATTATTATTAGTTTGTGTAAATTGATATCGGGAAGATTAAGTGATTGAACATTATAATCTGAGTTAATTAATAAAGTGTTTGATTGCACCAACATTACCCACAACGCCCACAGTATGTAAGTTAAAAAAAATACTTAAAAGGGAATTTTTCTGCTTTTTTATGGTTTTGAATGTCAAACGTTTGATGTTCCACGTGACATTCAGAAATCAAATTAAATTTAAAGGAATAATTTCTTTCATTTGACATTGACAACTAAAAATTTCTGATCGCAACTATAATATTTGAAGGACTTTGGCGGGAATCTGCACGTAACAGTCGTAGTTTTGATTAAGATTTATTTTTGTTCTGTTAAATTTTGACCACATTTCTTTGCCAATGTTTAAACATTTTGCAATTATAATGCTTTTTTATGTATTGATTCTTTGGCGGCAGGAGCTTTGCCGGGTAATATCATTAAAGCCAGTCCAGTGTTAATTATACACGGTGTCTATAGAAAAATGTTTATTAATTATTAAAATACACTTTTTCGGAATTTGTTACTTATAGAGAAACGCTTCATAACGACTGAATTCCCAAGAGCCAGGCTACCGATTGACATAACCCCCGCGCCACTCGGATACGTTGCGGTCACGCAGTAAGCTAAATAAATACAAAATTTTGAGACACCTGATACTAATATGATAAAAAATATATAGAGATCGTCCTTTCATATCATCATAAATTGAAATAGATGGAGTTAGTAGATTTTTTTATCTGAATCTAATAAAGAGGAATTCGCAAGCAAAAGCTTGTATTCGTATATTTCAAATGCAAATACGTTTAATTACACTTTATCAAATCAGAAATGAGGAGATCCGTAGGAGAACTAAAGTTACCGACACAGCAGGGCACATAGTTCGCAGAACCGATGGACGTTGGGGCTCAAAGGTGCTAGAGTGGCGGCCTCGCACCGAAAAACGCAGCGTCGGCAGACCCCCCACCAGTTGGACCGATGACATCAGGCGGGTCGCCAGCAGCCGCTGGATACTGGCGGCGCAAGATCTGGCCCAGTGGAATTCATTAAGAGAGACCTTTGTCCAGCTGTGGACGTCCATTGGTTGAGACAACGACGACGACGATGACGACACTTTATCCGACAGATTTTAATAATTTGTAACAAGAAGTGAATAAGCGATAATAAATATAAGCTGGAGAACTATGTTCCTTCTGCGAGGCTGTCATCCTGCAGAAGGAGGCACTAGACAGGCAATGGGAACTTATGGCAGACGCTATTCCCTCTCACCGGAGGAGGGAAGACGCATCTCGCCTGCTCTTCTTGAACTAAACCCTTAAGTCGGATTCATTCAAGACCTCAACATATAGACAGCGACTCCTAGATGAAGGGGTTCTACCAGATTTCGGTGGGTATACTGGTACAACCAGAGAGCCCCACACTCCTGGATAAAAGTTTATATTTCATCCAGCGTGGATTAAGAATTTTTCAGCGATAAAACAAATCAATTGAATATATCTTATGTTATCACACCGAAGCTATTTACCGCCGCGTCGGAAGACACTTTCAAGCTTTTGGACTGGGAAGGATTCGGCATCAATAACAACGGCAAGTACACTTGCGATTTGCTGATGATATAGTCATAATGGCAGAGACTCTGAAAGATTTCAATACAATGCTCAATGACCTCTGCAAAGTTTCTCAACAAGTGGGCCTTAAAATAAACATGGATAAGACAAGAATCATGTAGAGCATTCATGTTTCGTCCCACCCGGTCATCGTTGAGAACTCAGAAGTCGAAGTTGTAGACGAGTACATCTACCTGGGATATATAATCCAAATAGGTAGGTTCAACTTTGAAAAAGAGGTCAACCGCCGAATCCAACTCGGATGGGCAGCGTTCGGTAAAATACGGGACATCTCATCATCCACAATTCCTCAGTGCCTGAATACCAAGGTCATCGAACAGTGTATGTTACCAGCGATTACATATGGTTCTGAGACATGGCCGCTGACTATGGACCTAGTAAGAAAACTCAGAGTCACTCAGCGGGAAATGGGGAGGGCTATGCTCGGAGTTTCCCTACGTGACCAAATAAGAAATGAGGAGATCCGTAGGAGAACTAAAGTGACCGACGTAGCATACCGAATTGCAAAGCTGAAGTGGCAATAGGCAGGGTACATAGTTCGCAGAAACGATGGACGTTTGGGCCCGAAGGCAGACGGTGGGGGGCCACCAGGTGGAACGATGACATCAGGCGGGTTAGCGGCAGCCGTTGGATACAAGCGGCGCGAGATCGGGCACAGTGGAATTAATTAAAAGACCTTTGTCCAGCAGTGGACATCCATTGATTGAGACGACGATGACGACGAATATATCTTACAAAAATAATATTTATTTATTAAAAGCCGTAATTGCAAAGCTATTCATAAGGATACAGTATTAATCCTTATTAACTTAAACACCTTAGTTACGAATGTGAATGCAATATGCATGCTGAATTTTAAGTCAATCAGGTGAATATTTTTGTAGAATTCACTGTACGTAATCAGGAATATGGTTTGGGGGGTTATTGTAAGAAGAACAAGACTTCTAAAATGGCCATCGGCAGGACATGTTTGCCGGAGTAAAGGTAAATGGACTAAGCGTCTGACCGAACTGGCTGCCACGAGACGATAAAAGAAGAGTAGAAAGGCCTTAAGGTGGAGAGACATTTTTCACCAAAAAAGTGGCACGAACTGGATGCAAAGGGCTAGACAAAGAGAGACCTGGAAAAGTTTAGGGGAGGCCTACGCCGCAGAGGCGACTATTACCCGCAGCTAGAAGTAAGAAATAATCAACGTATAATAATTGTATAAATTGTAAGTTTAAAAAAAAACGATTGTTTAGAATAAGCTTAATTTTAAGCAATATGAATAAAGGCTATTTGATTTTATATTTATTTATTTAAATCAGGAGTATGGAACTAATTAATTAAGTCAGTCTTTACGTTGCATAACAGAAAAATGTTTGGCTAAACACCAAAAAGTTTATTGCGCTTTTGTAGATTTAAAAAAGGCCTATGATCGAGTGGCGAGGAATTAGCTGTGGTCAACGTTATCTACGTATGGGGTGAGCGGTTGTCTGATCCAAGCATTGAAGTCTCTCTATGAGGGTTCTAGTGCCTGTGTCAGAATAAACGGAGCGTACACGGAGTGTGCTTGTGTCAGAATAAACGGGACGACAGGGATGTGTTGCATCACCTGGCTGTTCAACCTATTCATGGATAAATGTTTGACAGATTTAAAAGAAAGTATGTATGGGATAAGAATCAATGAACTACTCATCAAATGTTTACTCCACGCTGATGATCAAGTAATACTTGCGTCATCCGCTCGTGAGCTTCAGGAGATGGTAAATATTATGAATGAATCTTTGAAAGAGAAAGCAATGAAAGTGAATGTCAACAAAACGAAAGTTAAGCTTTATGAAAGAGATGAATCTATGATGAATGGCAATATTTTGATGGATGAATATAATGATGGTGTCTCAAAGGGCTAGACTGGTTGTGCATGCTGGAGTGTTGGTGCCAACACTTATGTATGGTAGTGAAAGTTGGGTATGGCAGCAGAATCACAAAAGTAATAAAAAAATGCGGTAGAGATGAGAGCGTTGAGAAGCATGAGTGGATTAAAACTGAGTGACAGAGTAAGAAATAGTGTGATAAGAGAACGTTGTGGTATAAAAGAAGACGTAGTGACTAAAATTGAGAAGGGTATGCTTAGATGGTTTGGGCATGTAGAGAGAATGAATGAAAGGAGTCTGACAAAAAGGATTTATGAGTCAAGAGTGAATACGAAAGTTGGAAGGATGTTGTCTCTGCCTACCCCTATGGGAATGAGGCGCGATGCTATGGTGTATGTATATAGGAGTATGGAGAAACCTATAACTTATGACTGTCTAAAAACATTTTAAATGAAAATGATACCTATCCTAATTTGCAAAGTACAAAAAATGACAGAAAAAAAGGTAGTAAAGTAAATCTGATGCATCATTTTTCTGATCTATTATATTTTGGAATTAAAAAACCTTCACCAACGGCTAGCGTAGCAACGGTTACCGTGGCAACAGTCGTTGTGTTTTCGATTATATCAAAAAAATTCTTAACGTGACTCTACGTTGCGACAGAAGTAATTATACCAAATTTGGACTCAATTGGACAAATAATTTCAAAAATTTAGTATGCAGTAAAACATAGATAAATATTGAATGGAACTTACCTAAAGACAACACTGGCTACATCACTCTCTAAATGCGACGTGTCAGTCAATGACCAGTGAAGCACAACCCCAGTCCGACCTTCCAAAGGCCCTCGCACTATCTTAGCTGGCACAAACCTGTACCTCAGCCCTTTCCCCAACTTATAAACTGATCTTTCCACCCGCGAATGACTACGAAACTTTGGTCTAAAGTAATACCCGTCAAAATCACTTTTTGTCCTTATATTATAGTCCTCACTGATATCTGTTCTTCTATTTCTGTATTTAGAGCGAACTGTTCTTCCGTGTTTTGGTACGAAATATGGTAGAGGCTCTTCGTCTCTACATGGTCTTTCTGAGAAGCTGGTTGGTGTGAAGTTGCCTCTTATGAAGTTCCCCACTATTGAATAGAGAACGTAATCTCTCAATGATGGATCTTCAAACTGTAGGTGAACTGTAAAAGAAGAGAAAGGGGATGTTAGTCAGGATAATTTTGATGACGATACAGTAAAAGAGTTAACTGTTAGGTAGCTACGACCGGAGCCTCCCAAAAGTTCAAATCATGTATGATATGTGACCTCTGCCTCATTGGTCTAGTGGTTAGCATGTTCGACTACAGACATGAGGTCCTGGGTTCGAGTCCCGGGTCGGGTTAATTCAAAAATCGATATTGAGTCTTCTATTAAGATTTTCTCAATATTTGCCCGAAGTTGGGAAGTTGGCGGTGTGATCCACCCCCGTGCCTCGGAGAGCACGTTAAGCCTTTGGTCCTGCGCCTGATTTCTCTCCGGTCGTGTCAGATTTCCGTCACGTCGGACTATAAGAGTGAAGGAATAGAGAGTGCACTTGTGTACTATGCCTGCCAATCCGCAGTGGAGAAGCGTGGTGGATCTATGCTCTAAAAACCCTCGCTCCTCGGAGTGCGGAGGCCTATGCCCAGTAGTGCGACGTTAATGGGCTGCTACTGACTTACCAATATTTCAAATGGTCCATAAGCCAGAGCTATACAAGAACATGGCCTGTACTATATCATCACGCCTTATTTCCATCGGAGTAGGCAGATACCACGTCCTTCCACTTGCCACGATCCTTGCATATCTCCTTCGCTTCTTTCATTCTCATTAAACCTTTCATACAAGTTTGTCGATTTAGAGTACTCTTGATCTGGCCCTTATTTAAAATGTCCTGGATTTAGTCCAGGAACATTCGCCTCGGTCTTCTCCTTCCAACTTTCGCATTCACTCTTGACCCATAAATCCTTTTAATCAGTCTCCTTTCATTCATCGATGTCATTGTACAATATAACTACTTTAAATGATTCGTTGTCGTCGTCGTCGCTTCAACCGATGGACGTCCACAAGGACCGATCCTGCGCCGCCTGGCTCCAGTGGCTACCGGCGACCCTCTTTATGTCGTCGGTCCACTTTGTTGGGGGGGGGGGGGGCAACGTTCGCCTCGGTCTTCTCCTCCAATTTTCTCTTTCACCCTTAACTCATAAATCCTTTTTGGCAGTCTCCTTTCATTCATTCTCTTTATGTGCCCAAACTATATCTTTTTAACCGCAACTCTCTATACTCTAAAACCCTCTTCTATAGGAGTGAGAAGGCTTGTGTCCAAAAGTGGGATGTTAATATTGTATTCCAGATTGCTCCTCTATTTCTATGAAAATATCTCCGTAATGTGAAAACGTAAGAGACGTCTAGTAAATACCTTTTCGAGGACAAAGACGCCATTCGACGATTACACAATAAAGACCGTCGGTTCATCTTGATATCTCTGTCCGTATCAAAGGGGCATCCCTCGGAAACAGTGTCACGCGAGCCGGGAAATCGAGGCTTGACCCAGAAACGACTGTCCCGTTTCGTACCATTCGGGATCAATTTCCAAAGTGACGTGACAAAACGTCTAACAACCTTCGATCAACAAGATACGAGCTAATAACTTAACTTGCTGGATCTTGTTCATGTTACTGGCAAACTTAAGGCAATAAAAGGTTAGATAAAATCTATTCTATGAATATGAAAGAATTAGATCTCTAAGATGCAAGCATACCTGGTTTATGGAGTCAAGGTATTTCAGAGGTGTTGTTTTTTACCCACAGAAATAAAGTTTATTTTTATTACATCGCAACCTAACGACACCCTGTTGCTGGGCAGAAGCATCCTCATTTAAGAAAGAGTGGGCTGTTAGACCATGGATCCACCGAGCTTAGTGTTACTTACTCTTGGGAGGCAGAGTTCGTCACGAGGTTATCTGAAAAGCACTATGACCGATTGGAAAGAACAATAAAGTACGTTAACTCTTTATTACTAGTGGTGCTTGCCCATGATTCATAGACCATGGCTTTTTCGACAAATGGGAGACTTAGGCTATCCCTAGTTACTTGGTTTCAACAATGACAGGCCGTCAAGCAAAGACTTCTGGTACAATGCTACGGTTAAACCACAAAGAGACACATTACCTCTCTAAGTATAAACATACCCCAAAGACTTTCTAGCAATTGCAGCATTTTATATACCAATTACCTATTACCAGTTTGATATGCCCCATTAGATGAGATCATAGTCAGGCGATAACTTGTCAGCAGAAAATAAAACCATCCAATTAAGTTACAGCCAAGTGTTAACCTGTACGAGTACATAATAAAAAATATAGAAACATTTTCCCATTCCGGAAGTACGGCCAGATACCAGAGGAAATGGCGTGACCCAAAAATGTCTAACATGATGACAAAATGCCAACCTAGATATAGCTAGCTTCAGCAAAACCTTTGATATTACTGAAGGAATACAAATAAAATTGACCACGTATTGTCTATATCGTTTTCATTGATCGGTCCCATCTGTACTAACGTTTGCTGATACGCGCAACTTCGACTACATCACATGAGAGAGGGAGAAAAAACGAATTGTGTGATCTCAAAAAAGGTTAGTCTTGATCAGAAATGGGTTATACAACATTAAAAAGATTATTGAATTGGATCCAGTAGTTCCTGATGTGTGCGTTTTAACCGTTTCAAATCATTGGTGCTGTCAAAAAAGGGTAGGACTGAAAAAGCAGAGCCATCTATAACAACTCAAGAGCAAACACTGGATGAGAAGAACCCAGGATGGATGTCCCCCGCCTCATGAACTTCTGCTGCAACTGCTTCCTGACGAAGTCAATGTTAACAGCGAAGATGATGCGTATCAGTTGGATTGGACAATACATTAGATTAATTTGGATGGACAAGCTGGCATAGCCGGTGGGAACCAGCCCGTATAAAATCGAACAAAAGAAAATACCAGGCATACAATTGGTGCCCGAGTGAGGTGGCATTACCTCGAGGCTCGCACTCATCAGCTCCACAAAGTTGAGATCAACCCAGGTTTGGGATTGAAAAAAGCTCGAAAAGCTCGGCTGATTTATTTTGGCGTTAAACCATTTTTGCGCTCATGTCCTCAATTATAGTCTTAGATAGCAAAAAATGAAGGAGGGCGGAAATATTGCTGTCATTTTTTTCTCATTTGATTAATTAATAGTAATTCCCTCGGGACCCGCTGGTGATAAATCACCTTCTCCCGAAAGAATTCCGATAACAAACGCAATAATTTCTTTCCTTGGATTTTGCTTTTCACGTCGTTTTGTAATGATTAATTCAAATATGATAGCCTCGCTGGTAGCAAGAGTACTGGGTTCGTTTATTCGTCAGGACATAAATATAACATTGTATCTTCTAAAGGTTTGGACTGGTGGAGGGCTTTGGCCATAGCTGTTTATCAGATGACGTGTCGCCCATCAAGAGACGTAGAAACCATAAGCTTATTGTAGTGTATGTGATTGTATAAATATCTACATATTTTATTAATTGTATATAAACATACATCATTATCTGTGTATTTTTATGATACGACTATCACCATACATAGTACATGCAGTAATACTCTCGTAGTCTTCGTCGGTGTAACCGATGGACGTCCACTGCTGGACATAGGTCTCACGTAATGATGTCCACAAGGCCTGATGTTGCGCCTCCTGGCACCAGCGGCTACCGGCGACCCTCTTGATGTCGTCGGTCCATCTTGTGGGGGGTTTCCCTACATTGCGCCGCCCGATACGGGGTCGTCACTCCAGCATCTTCGGGCTCCAACGTCCATCGGTCCGTCGGTCTATGTGCCTCGCCCATTGCCACTTCAGGTTTTTTTTATTGCTGACAGATGAGCGCTTGACTGTGATCTCACGTGATGGCAAGTGATGATACAGTCTAAGATGTAAGCGCGCTAATCTGTTAAGAGATATACCCCTTATGGTTTCTACACTGCATCGTACCGGAAGACAAATCTCTTTGTTTGGCGGTACGTTTTTGCTGGTATGGCGGTAACTAGCCACGGCTGAAGCCTCCCACCAGTCCAGACTCAGACAAATTAGAAAATACAATTTCCTAAATTCGTCCTACCGGGGGTCGAACCCGGGACCTCAACTAGCAAAGCGAATACTCGCACCACTGCGTCAGCGAAGCCGTCAATAGGTTCGCGAATCTTAGGGCTATATCGTTTCTGCTACGGATCTCCTCATTTCTGATTTGATCATGTAGAGAGACTCTGAGCTTTCGTATGAGGCCCATAGTCAACGACCACGTTTCGGAGCCGTAGAGCCACGTGCCACTCAGGGGTATCGGACGAAAATATCTGCCGTAGTTTCCCGAACGCTGCCCAACCGAGTTGGATTTGGCGGTTGACCTCCTTGGACCTACCTAGCTGGACTATGTGTCCCAGGAATGTATATTCGTCTACAATTACGAGTGCTGAGTTCTCAACGATGACTGTACATAGATATTGGACATAACTTTCATCTTATCCATGTTCATTTTTAAGCCCACCTGTGGAGAAGCTCTGCTGAGGTCATCGAGCATAGCATTGAGATCTTCCAGAGTCTGTCATAATGAACACGTCGTCGGCAAACCGTAGATGAGTGATGTACTCGCCATTGATGTTGATGCCCAGGCCATTGCACTCCATAAGCTTGAAGAGGTCTTCCAACTTCTGGGAGCTAACATCTCCCTGTCGCACTCCACGTTGCAGTTGGATAGACGCTGTGCTTTGGTCCTGTATACGGACTGACATGGTGGCGTTTTCGTACAAGCACTTCAACACGTGTATGTACCGGTGGTCTATTCGGCATCTCTGCAAAGATCTCAACACGGCCCATGTTTCCACCGAAAGGAAGAAGAAAGTAGCAGGACTAAAATGACTATGTACAGTAAAGGAAGGAGTGAGGAAGGTTTATCGGCAAATACAACTCTCTAAATTTCCATTAAATCACATTTTAGTGGAGAATACTTGTAAATATGTTACCAAAAAACAAACAGTTTTTTTCTAAATACCGTCCGAATTTTCAGCGACCATTATTTTAACAAAGTAAAATAAACACGTCAAAATAACGGGCTTTGTTTTGGCTTGTATTCAAACTAGGATTGTTCAATTCAGTTAAAGCAAACAACGACTAAAACGCAATCGTATTTTCTATTTTTAACCGACTTCAAAAAAAGGAGGAGGTTATCCATTATGTTTGTTACCTCATATCTTCCGACAGGGTGGACGGATCTTGATGATATTTTTTAAATGAAAGGTGGTAATCGTCATAGAATCCCATTAAAATCCAGTTTTGATGATGGCATCCATGAGAAAACCGGAAATGGACAAATGGACGAATAACTCAAGATCACGCCAACGGATTTCGATGATTCTTTTCTTATTGGAAAGGATATACTTCAAGGGTTGTTTTGTGATAGTTTGGTTAGGTTCTGATGATGGAATCCGTGACAAAGTGACGGAACTCTTCAATTCTTAGGAGCAAATCAACGATAATCGAAAGTATCTTCTATATATCTACCTTCGGTATGGTCAAGTGCTACTCGTAGTTAAATATGAAGATCAATGGAACTCCTCAACGGCTTACAGTAAGGGTGCGGTTTATGGCAGAAAATATAAGTGTCTGTAATCAAATAGCAATGAGCTTACGTTTGTTGCTGCATTGCAATACGTTTATGAATATCAATTCTCGTATCTCCAAGGTTCATTTTGGAGTCGTATAAAACTGATGCGATTAAAATATAGACGAGTAAAAGATAACTGTGCAGTCAGTGACTGACTGTAACTGGACTCTACCGCAGTTAACTTATGTAATAAATAAAAATTACGCCATAAACCAATTTTCTTGTAATATTGCCAACTCTCAGACATACTTCCATTTCATCTAAGTACAGATAGAAAATAGATAATGGCCATTCGAGGTCTTTGTAAAAAGTCTGTCGTGAAGTTCAAGGTCTCGGCCTCCGTGCTTGCCATTTACGACGAAGGTTATACGACCGACGACAATAACCTGCCTTTTATAACTTTAATTTGAATTAAAGTGGTTTTCTGTGTCTGAAACGTAATTTCACATGGCCATTGTAACTGTTTATAATAAAATTTAGGTTATAAAACACAGTTTCAGTAATCAGTAAGTTCATGCTAATGATTTATGAACGTGGAAAATTATTATATACAACCAAATACTCTTTAAAAATCAATGAAATGTTTTAAAGTCTATTCAAGCACTGCGTGATATCTCTTTTATTTTATTACGTCTATTCGAATACTGTGTAAGTTTGTTATATCTATTCATACACTGCGTGATATCTTTCTTATTCCAAGACGTCTATTTATATATTGTGAGAGTTTGTTATATCTATTCAAACACTGCCTGATATCTCTCTTATTTTATTAAGTCTATTCGAATACTGTATAAGTTTGTTATATCTATTTAAACACTATGCGATATCTGTCTTATTTTATTACGTCTATTCGAATACTGTGTAAGTTTGTTATATCTATTTAAACACTGCGAGATATCTGTCTTATTTTATTACGTCTATTCGAATACTGTACAAGTTTGTTATATCTATTCAAACACTGTGTGATATCTGTCTTATTTTATTACGTCTATTCGAATACTGTGTATTTTTCTTATATCTTTTTAAACACTGTGCGATATCTGTCTTATTTTATTACGTCTATTCGAATACTGTGTAATTTTGTTATATCTATTCATACACTGCGTGATATCTTTCTTATTTTATTATGTCTATTCGAATACTGTGTAAGTTTGTTATATCTATTCAAACACTGCGTGATATCTCTCTTATTTTATTACGTCTATTCGAATACTGTGTACGTTTGTTATAACTATTTATACACTGCATGATATCTTTCTTATTCCAAGACGTCTATTCGAATACTGAGTAAATTTGTTATATCTATTCAATCAAAGCGTGATATAATTCTTACTTTACTATATCTATTCTAATGCTATGTTAGTTTGTTATATCATTTAAAACACTGCATAACATTCGTGTAATTTTGTTACATCTATTCAAATACTGCGAAATATATACAAACACAACTTAGTTATTAACTTATATTTAAAAACAAATGGAATTGCTGTTAATGAGTTATAAATAAAATATTTATTAGAACATAAATCCATGCAAGTAAAAGTTGATAATTTTATAATACAAGCAGATAGTTTTTAACGTGTATATGATTGTAGCTTTTTTGGCATGAGGTCATTACGTAGCATATTTTTAACATACAATCATACATAAGAGTCGTAACGTTTCAGGCATTAGGCATACTTAAGGTCGTAAGCCATGATTAATGAGTCGAATAAATCCGGCCTACCCTCTGTTACTATTAAATATGACGTGACAAATTTATATATATGGTAACACTGGAATTACTTTGAATCGTGTCTTCCTAAAGTTTGTACATTTATTATGGCAGTTGAATGTGATATGTAACTGAAATTAATATTAATATCACACACACCAATAGAAGTGGAGCATTCGTGAAAAATGGGATAAATTCTTTGTGAGAGTTTCCGTTGCGCTGTGTAAACGGTTAAAGTTACACAAAAATTATGTATGGTGGAATTGTTCCTTTTAAGGAGATCTATAAAAAAGTTCTCAAACAAAATTGGTCAATCTTTTAAGGTTGAGTCTCTATAACCTTTTTTATAGTAATTAAATTTGTTCTCGGTGCAAATTCGTCATGAGAGCTTCCGTTGCGTGCGGTGTGTAAACGCTTAAAGTTACACAAAAATGATGCAAGACGGAATTGTTCCTCTTAAGGAGTTCTATAAAAAAGTGCTTAACAAAATTGGTCTATCTTTTAAGGTTGAGTCTCTATAACCTATTTTATAGTAATTCAATTTGTTGTCGGTAAAAAATCTTTGTGAGAGCTTCCGTTGCTTGCGCTGTGTAAACGGTTAAAGTAACACAAAAATTATGTATTACGGAATGATACCTCTTCAAAAGATCTATAAAAAAGTTCTACATAACTTTTGTCTATCTATTAAGGATAACTCACTATAAACTTTTCTATTCCGCTCCACCCAGTCATCGTTGAGAACTCAGCACTCGAAATTGTAGACGAATATACATCCCTGGGACACATAGTCCAGCTAGGTAGGTCCAATTTCAAATCCAACTCGGCTGGGCAGCGTTCGGACTATGGCAGATATTTTCGTCCGATATCCCTCAGTGCCTGAAGACAAAGCTCTTCGAACAGTGCGTGATGACCTACGGCTCTGAGACGTGGTCGCTAACTATGGGCCTCATACGAAAACGCTGAGTCGCTCAGCGTGCGATGGAGAGGGCTATGCTCGGAGTTTCTCTACGTGATCAAATCAGAAATAAGGAGATCCGTAGCAGAACCAAAGTCAACGATATAGCCCTACGAATCGCGAGCCTGAAGTGGTTATGGGCTGGGCACATAGTCCGACGGACCGATGGCCGTTGGGGCCCGAAGATGCTGGAGTGCTGGACCCCCACAAGATGGACCAACAACATCAAGAGGGCCGCCGGTAGCCGCTGGAGCTAGGCGGCGCAAGATCGGGCCTTGTGGACATCATTACGTGAGACCTATGTCCAGCAGTGGACGTCCATCAGTTGAAGCGACGACGAAATTAATTTTATATATGTGTATAGATAACAAATATGTATAAGAAACACTTGTACAATTGTTTAAACTTTAATGGAATCCTTAACCGAAACTTTGAAACGGACATTGTGATTAATATAGGTCATTACTGGTGAAGTTGTTCAAATGTAATGCAAATTTAGATTAATTAATATTCGTCAAGAGAATTTGAAACTTCTGTGGTGAAACGATAGTTATAACATCAATCAAAGTGCTTTATTAATAAATATGGCGTCAAAGGGTTTGCTTTCCTAGAATTCGCGGAATATTCAGTGACTGGGGGCTTCTTAAGTGTATATGAGAGAGAGAGAGGGGAGAGAGAGAGAGAGAGAGAGAGAGTGAGAGAGAGAGAGTGAGAAAACACTTTATTGCACACAAGAAAAAAAAATTTTCTATGATACGACCGTGTAAAGAACGTCTTATTGCTGCAAAGAATATCATCCAGACAACGTCTGATATATGATTGTATCGATCCTTTTCTGATCGTTATATACGCAATAATTACTGGACAGAATTTAATTTGGTTTACACCAATAGATAGAGTGATTCCTGAGGAATGTTTAGGTATATGGTTAATTGAAATATAACACATATTGTTGGATGTGTCTGAAAAGATCAAGTCACCTGGGAGCTTTCATTGAAATCGCTACCTTAACAATGTCGTCGTCGTCGTCGTCGTCGCTTCAATCGATGGACGTCCACTGCTGGACGGGTATAGGTCTCACGTAATGACCGCCACAAGGCCCGATCTTGCACCGCCTGGCTTCAACGGCTACCGGTGACCCTCTTTATATCATCGGTCCCTCTAGTGAGTCGCCACTCCAGCACTATCGGTCCCCAACGTCCATCGGTCCTTCGGACTATGTGCCCCGCCCATTGCCACTTCAGCTTCGCGATTCGTAGGGCTATGTCGGTGACTTTGGTTCTATTACGGATCTCTTCATTTCGAATTCGATCACGTAGAGAAACTCCGAGCATAGCCCTCTCCATCGCACGCTGAGTGACTCTGAGCTTCCGCATGAGGCCCATAGTCAGCGACCACGTCTCAGAACCGTAGGTCATCACTGGGAACACGCACTGTTCGAAGACTTTGGTCTTCAGCAGCAGATTCGATGATTCCATGACCTCAGCAGAGTTTCTCAACAGGTGGGCCTGAAAATGAACATGGAGAAGACGAAAATCATGTCTAATATCCATGTACCGCCACATCCAATCATCGTTGAGAACTCAGCTCTCGAAATTGTAGACGAGTACACATACCTGCGACATATAGTCCAGCTAGGTAAGTCCAATTTCGAGAAGGAGGTCAACCGCCGAATCCAACTCGGTTGGGCAGCGTTCGGGGAACTACGCCAGATATTTTCGTCCGATAATCCTCCGATAATGCCTGAAGACCTTAGCAATGTATGATAAGATAATTATTATACTAGTTCTGTTGTTTTAACGTCGACTGTGATTGGTGGAATATTTCCCGTGTGGGGAGCTTTTCAATGAAGGATAATTGATGGTAGTGCTGGAGATCTAGATACATTATATTTGAGATATAACTTTGAAGAATCGGAAAATAGTATTACATGTCTTGCTAAATTATTGTGCCCTTCAATAATCTATATAGATTAAAATCAACTTCTGTTTTTGAGTCTCGCTAAAACATGAGAATGGTTGGATGATGAGACTAATTTTGACCCATAGAAATTACATAACCAAAATAAATGAAATAAAATGTGCAGATAAACACGTAAACACAAGAGAGATTTCACAAGTAAATAAAATCAAAATAAATTTAGTTTTAAATTATAAGACAAAAGTAAAATAAAAATTAATTAATAAAGTCATGAATTTCAAAATTAAAATCAATAAATTAATGCAAAATTAAAAATTATATATGTCGGAGGGCAGATGTCTGTGGAACGCTGGCGCCATCTTTCGGCGTGGACAGAGTCAATAAGTGGCAGTCCGGCTCGTCTCTCGGCAGTTCTCGAGTGGCGGTCGGCCGTAGTGGTCGACTATTGAAACTGTCACGTTCCTAGCTAATATTGTTAATGAGTTTGTGTAAATTGATATAGGAAACATTGAATGATTGAATAATACAATTCGAGTTAATTAATAAAGTGTATGATTGCACCGGAATTACCCACGAACGCCCACAGTATAAGAAATTAATAACGATGTCGGCTGAGAACCTTACGCCCCTGTGCTTTATGCTTCTCCGTTCTCTCTTATTCTCCGACATATATATAGAAAACAACAATTTCGCTTTCCCTTGCAAACTATTTCTATATGTTAAACATTACCCACTCTTTACCCACCCTATTTAGGGGATTGGGCTTTTTGATTTAATTTTATGTGAAAGAGATATTGAAAGGAGAGTGAATGCAGGGAATATGGTAAATGGTGCAAATGGTGTCTCAAAGGGCCAGACTGGATGTGCATAGAGGAGTGTTGGTGCCAACACTTATGTATGGTAGTGAAAGTTGGATTTAGCAGAAGAAGCATAAAAGTAAAATAAATGCAGTAGGGATTCGAGCGTTGAGAAGTATGAGTGGATTAACAACTGAGTGACAAAGTAAGAAATAATGTGATATGAGAACGTTGTGGTATAAGAGAAGATGTAGTGACTAAAATTGAAACAGAGATGTTTAGATGGTTTGGACACGTAGAGAGAATGAATTAAAGGAGACCAACGAAAAGGATTTACGAGTCAATAGCGAATGGGAAAGTTGGAAGGGCAAGACTGGAAGACAGGCCAAGAGTACTCTAAGCCGAAGAACTTCAAAGTTTAATGAGAATGAAAGAAGCGAAGGAGATATGCAAGTGGAAGGACGTGGCCTCTCCCTAACCCTGTTGGAATGAGGCCTGATGCTATGTATGTTTTAGAAATTGTATCCGGTTTTATATCACTAGCCAACAGCCCATCAAAGTACGTCTGTATTCTAGGTCTGATAAAAGTTTTAAACGATACTTCACTCGTCTTTTTTCTATCTGCGAAACTCGAGCAGGGCGACATCGCTCTTTATTTATTCACCTCTAACCGAGTTTCTCCGCTGCGTGACGTCATACGAAATGTCGGTGACCTAAAATCGATTTGAGCTTAGCACACACGATCCGTTTCCACGGAATAATTTAGGTTGCCTTTTTACCCACTATTTGGTTAATTTGTTTGAGTTAATTTATGTCTACGGCTTCCAAATTGTTCCAGAGAAATGATTAGACTATTTTCGAGTGGAAACGCTTTATACATTCTCGTCACCAATAAGATAATCATAAAAACAACATCTAAAAATCTCATAGCACTCATACTCCCATTCTTGCGTGTTAGTAAAATCTTCATCACAACACTCTTTTGGACTTTTTAGTGTGTAAGATCTTTGAAATTAATAAGAGAAGAAGAGCCTTATCAAGCTGGTTATGGCGCACACCTTCTCCTACTTTCCAAAGTTAATAGCAGGATAAGAAGAGTCTCATTAAGCAACTCATGTCACTTACTCTTTGATCAGTAAGGGTGTTTAATTTATATGATTTGCTTCACCACCTCATTAATGACTACAAAGAGAGTGAAGGTAATCATTTGGCTTTTTTACAGCCTTGGTAGGCAAACGAGCTAGCGGGGATGTTAAGTGATTAGCGCCGCCTATGGACACCTGTATCACCAGATTGTTCCTGCACTCCTCTAGCTGAGTGGGAGAGAGTTGTGGATGACCAATGTAACAGGCGTCCCCCTTACTATCATTTGCGTAGCAGTTAATGTTGTTTATTTGTAACATATCATTTATAAACACAATGAACAGTGTAGGAGACAGTGTTACGCAAGCCCCTGCTACCGCGGTCCGCGCCTAGTGACAGAGCGCGTCGGCACGAGGCGCAAACGCAGCAGTTTACGCCGGTGACGCAAATCCAGGTCGCCTAGCCCGCGAGCCCCCGCGAGCTCACGGCACTTAGAGATCTTACATCGATCGTTTAGGACGTAGTTTTAATTAGATATAGTTTTTTTTGTATTCTTTTTTTTTAATTAATAAATCTTTTTTTAAGCAACAGTTTGTAGTTGTTTGCACCCCCTAGCTGCCCCCGAACGTAATTACAGCAATGCTCCTTGTGGAACACCAGCATTTACAGGCTTAACATCGGAGCAGCAACCGTTTGATACACAACATTGATAGTAGGCGCTTGGAAAAAACTGACAATCCAAACTCTCAGCTTCAGGTACTCCGTATGATGGTAGCTTCGAAAGCAGCCCCTTATGCAATACCCTTAGCATTATCTAAGATTACAAAAAGCGCTTCTCCTTTATTCTCCATCGTTTCTGCCCAGTGATTTTTGCGATTTACTAGGAACGATTACAGGAACAGGATTAGGAACGATTACACCACCAGAACGACCGCCCATTGTTGCCGATGGTACTCTATCTTCTGTGTTAATGAGTAAGTAAAACCCTATAGAACCCAGTCACAACAGTAATGATGATAGACGAAGAGAGCTTCATATATTATGATGTTTCTCATTGGTTGCCTGACTCATCACGGTTTTTCTGGACTTACCACTTAATGTAGATGTGATCTAGTTTTTATAGATATAAAACATGTAATAGACATATCCAGTTAGCAATAAAAATAAGAACATAACAGAGTAAGTGGAATGAGTGAGACTATAAATGGTATAGGGATAGCTTATGCAAAATATTGGCATCACCATATTGGCCTTGGCTGCCCTGTAAAGCAAGATATGGACAGAGAAATATGAGGCGATGGAAACACACTTTAACTTTAAATAACAGAGGTCTAAGAGGCACTTGAAGGATTGTTTTAATGCATAATTTATTTAAACGCGAAACTCCTCTTGAACATTGAATAATGTTTGAAAAACCGCAGTAACGAGCTCCATCTTTGTGAGACCGTTGAAGTATCGTCCTTGTTAATAAATCGCTGTTTAAGACGCCTTGATTAATGTGTTTTTATTTCGAGCCGGTGTTGAATTCGCCAATTAATACAACCACGGTTGTTAAAAATATATTTTAGGGACAAAACAAGCTTACAAAATGAACAATTTAAAGTGAAACTTCTTTTGGCTTTATCCGGGCTTTTATAATAATAATAATAATAATAATAATTTTTATTTCAATCAAATGGATCATATCTGTTAGTAACAATAATCTTAGCCTAATATTAGTACACTAACCTACTTAAAAGTAATTGTTTTACCTAGTAACAGCCTTGATTTGTCAGTACATGAACCATGCAGCAATGGTTCAAGTACCGGCAATCAAGTCTGTCAGCAAATGCCTTCAGAATACTGTTAGTGCTGCCCCGAACCCTGCGCACCAGGGATGCACACCGTTTGCGGATGGTAGTGTAGAAACAGTCTACACCCGCCCCAGTGAACATACCTGAAGCGCTACAGAAGCGAGGCAGCCCCATCAGAATCCTGAAAGCATTATTGTACTGCACACGCAGAACATTATTTATGTATGCTACATTTATCGTTATATTTCAACCAAGTTACACAAAATAATTAACAAGTAATATGCATAAATATTCCCCATGAATCACTCTATCTATTGCTGTAAACTACATCAAAGTGGTGCATGCAGGAGTGTTGGTGCCAACACTTGTGTATGTCAGTGAAAGTTGGGTATGGCAGAAGAAGCGGTAAAGATGAGAGCCTTTAGAATTATGAGAGGAGTAAAACTGAGTGACAAAGTAAGAAATAGTGCGATTAGAGAACGTTGTGGTATAAAAGAAGATGTAGTGACTAAAATTGAGAAGGGTATGCTTAAATATAATATATATGTCGGAGTGCAAGAGTCTGTGGATCGCTGGTCCGTGTGTAATAGTCTGTGGAACGCTGGCGCCATCTTTATATCGGTATGGGGGCAGAGTCAATAAGTGGCAGTCCGGCCCGTCTCGCGGCAGTTCTCGAGTGGCGGTCGGCCGGAGTGGTCGACTATTGAAACTGTCGCGTTCCTAGCCTATTATTGTTAATGAATTTGTGTAAATTGATATCGGGTATAGTGATTGAACATTATAATCCTAGTTAATTAACAAGGTGTTTGATTGCACCAACATTATCCACGAGCGCCTTCGGAATGAGAAGTTGAATAATGGATCCCATTAATGACGATGTCTAAGGAGAACCTTACGGCCCTGTGCTTTATGCTGCTCCGTTCTCTCTTATTCTCCGACATATATATAACAATGTATTTAATTATTTTACAGCTTGACAACCGGCACCAGTTAATTTGATATGAATTTTCTAAAAACTCATTATATTACGGACAAATGTCCGTAATATAATGAGTTTTTAGAAAATTTGACGGCTCATGAAACAACGCAATCATTTCGTAATAAAATTTTAATTATGTGATCATATGATTCATAATTTCAATTTAATATAAAGTGAAGAGTGGTATATACGAGTTACAGAAAGATGTATATTTGTAACAATAGGACATTTAAATTCAATGTTAACTGGTGAAATGCTTCGAAATTAATCATTTATTTATAAAAAAAAAACTATGAAATCGTCTAAAATGTGCATAATATTTGTAATGACATGTAAATATTACTTTCTATTCTTATTACTGACAGTTCTACTCTTGACTGTAACTTATCTTATGGTAAGTGATGAAACAGACTAATATGACAACACACTAACACAGAAAGTCGTTTATCTGTTACAGCATCTACACAAATGATTTGCTTCTGGTATTTATTTGTCGATAAGTCGATAACTAGCCACTGCCGAAGCCTTTAATTAATTCAAACCAAGAAGAAGTAGCGACGATGTAGCGACTTAAATTGAGAAAGGTATGCTTAGGTGGTTTGGACACGTAGAGAGAATGAATGAAAGGAGACTGAGAAAAAGGATTTATGAGTCAAGAATGAATGGGAAAGGTGGAAGGAGAAGACCAAGTCGAACGTTCCTGGCCGGAATCCAGGACAATTTAAATAAGGGCCAGGTCAAGAGTACTCTAAACTGACGAACTTGCATGAAAGGTTTAATGAGAATGAAAGAAGCGAAGGAGATTTGGAAGGATCGTGGCAAGTGGAAAGACGTGGTCTCTGCATACCCCGAAGGGAATGAGGCGTGATACTATATATGTTCTACTTTCAGATTATAAAACCATACCTGTGAATACAAAAGAACCATATGAAGTAAAAGCAGACGAACTCATGGACACCATACTTGGCAATGTTTACAAAGGTAAATATGAAGGCTATATACCAACCTACACAAGTACTACAGAAATGTCCTCAAGATATACAGTTCAATCTAAAATTTGGAAAGAAACACCAAATATCCCGACAACTCACGTTATACCACTAAGAGATTACGCAGATAATATTACATTAGAAGATTTTTATTTAAGAAAGCGTAAATTAGATATCAAAACAATTGTAGAAACAGATGTCAAATACGTACCAAATTTTAATACAATCGATGATGAAATAACAGTACAAACAAGGAGGTTTAATAAAATCAAAGGATCACCACCAAGAGGGGGTGTTTTAAGAGAGATTTACTTTAACTATGAAAATGGGACTCAAATATACATAGAGAAAAATAGAACGATATCGTTGATGGCGCAGTTTGTTTACGAAACGAGGTATCAGCTTCCATATGCACAATTATTGAGACGGAAATATAGAAGAAACGTGAAATACCAATTAGGATATTGCTTCGCATTGATAAGATCGCTGAAGCAGCAACAGATGGTCATGTACTCCTCGTTAAGAAACTATTACGAGAGGTACATGTCATTGTACGTGCATTTAAAGATATACGAGAAAGTTGTTAGACTCGATGTAGATATAAAAGACTTGATTAAGTTGATAAATGAATTGAGTCTATCGATGCAGAAACAGAAGAAGGAGAGGACGATTACAACGTTTTCAGTACCCGATCGAGGCTATATTTCTCATAACGGCTAAAACAACACTTGTTATAACAAATACCACTGCTGTGTCTATCTATTCGCTTAACTCAAAAACTATTGAACGGATTTGCATGCGACTTTAACCAAAATATAGATTGATTTACGTGGAAGATTTAGGTATATAATTTATCCAAGTTTCGTGTAAATTATTTGAAATATGATGATAAAGATAAGTTGGGTGTGTCGGATCCCTTGGAGCTTTTATCGAAGTAGTTGCCTTATCTATAAGAGGTATAACAAAACAATGTATAGTGGGATACTCATCTTTTATAGGTCTTCAAATTGTCAGCATTGTCATAAATATATCTTTTAAACATAACTTACTATAGCCATCTCGCGTATGACGACATCTATTTGATGCTTATGTAACTTTGCCATAACCAGACGAAACGTACGGTCCGTCACCACCGCTATATAAATCTCTAATATCTTCTAAGATATCTATTTAAATGAAATACTGTTAAGGGCACTTTTTATCTACAAGAAATACACAACGTATGTAAATTATTTGATGGAATAAGAAATAATACTGTATTGTATAAAATAGCATGGAAAACAAGACATACTTTTTTGGATTATGTAAAAGATAAAAATGGTAACTATGAGTTATGCTTTAGATAAAAATATGTACAAAGCGGACTTTTAAATCAATCTGTTTAAGATATACAATTCCATAGCACATTAATTTAATATATCTCGTAAGGTTTAGTCAGTATTTGTGATTTAACCCCACAAAAATGTTTGTTACGTTGTCACATTACAAATCTTTGAATTATTCTGCTTTTCTGTTCTATAATATGTCTGAAATATACATATAAACCTTCCTATTGAATTACTCTATCTAATATTGAAAACTGTATTAAAATCTGTTAAATGGTTAAAAAGATTTAAGTGCATATACAGCAGAAGCGACTACATTTTATAAGTCAAAACATGTAAGTACCAAACGCTCTAAAATCCGTGTGAAGCCGGGATGGATTGTTAGTTCGATAAAACAGATGCAATAGCAATATTTCAAAAACACATTTGGTCTGAGGCTTTAAGATATTCTGAACAAGTCCACAGCATCCGTACTGCTTCCACAGTTTTATGCTGATAGGCTAAATTGTAGCGGATTTCTCTCGCGAGCTGAATTTTTACAAGTTACGAGAAAGCCATTTTGAATTTAATACGAAAAAATTGTAGAACTTCTCACGTAAAAACCATTATCAGAATTGCTGACGGATATATCATAATCTGATTGCCACATTGGTCTAGTGGTTAGCATGTTCGACTATAGACATGTGGTCCTGGGTTCGAGTCCCGGGTCGGACCAATTCGAAATAGATATTGAGTTTTCTATTAAGGTTTTCTTAATATTGACCCGAAGTTGGGAAGTTGGCGGTGTGATCCACCCCCGGGCCTCGGAGAGCACGTTAAGCCATCGGTCCTGCGCCTGATCTCTCTCCGATCGTGTCGCATTCCCGTCACATCGGACTTTGAGAGTGAAGGAATAGAGAGTGCACTTGTGTACTATGCCTGCCAATCCGCAGTGGAGCGTGGTGGGTCTATGCTCTAAAAACCCTCGCTCCTCGGAGTGAGGAGGCCTGTGCCCAGCAGTGGACGTTAATGGGCTGCTACTTACTTACTTTACTATTTATATCATAATCTATAGGATAAATAATACTTTCCTTACATATTATAAAAGTAAACTTTCCGCTGCGTTAGTCTGTCTGATTTTGATATAGTTTTCATTAATAGATAGAATGATTCTTGAGGAAGGTTTACATGTATAATTTATCAAGATTTTCTTTTAATTGGTTTAAATATATCGGTAATAGTTGGAGGCGTTGGAAAAAATTAATAAAAAACTTCTCACGTTATAAACATTATCAGAATTGCTGACAGATATATAATAATCAATGGGATAAATAGTACTTTGCTGATTTTTGTTGAATTATAAAATTAAGACTTCCCCCGCGTCTATCTGTCTATTTAACATTAAACTGACGAGTAGATTTTGACGCAGCTTTCACCCAAATATAGAGTGATTCTTGAGGAAGGCTTACATGTATAATTTATCAAGATTTTCTTTTAACTGGTTGAAACATATCGATAATAGTTGGAAGTGTTGGAAAAACCAATACGTAAATTTGTAGACACTTTTGACGTAATAAACATTATCAGAATTGCTGACGGATATATCATAATCAATAGGATAAATAGTACTTTTTCTGACATATTATAAGTAAGCCTCCAGTCACGTTAGTCTGTCTATTTAACCCCAAATTGATGAATATATTGTGACGCAATTTTCACCAATTGATAGATAGATTCTTGAGGAAGGTTTACATGTATAAAACATCAAGATTTTCTTTTTATTGGTTGAAATATATCGGTAATAGTTGGAGGTGTTGGAAAAAAATTAATAAAGAACTTCTCACGTAATAAACATTATCAGAATTGCTGACAAATATATAATAATCAATGGGATAAATAGTACTTTGCTGATTTTTGTTGAATTATAAAATTAAGACTTCCCCCGCGTCTATCTGTCTATTTGACATTAAACTGACGAATAGATTTTGATGCAGTTTCCACCAATATATAGAGTGATTCTTGAGGAAGGTTTACATGTATAATTTATCAAGATTTTCTTTTAATTGGTTGAAATATATCGGTAATAGTTGGAAGTGTTGGAAAAACCAATACGTAAATTTCTAGACACTTCTCACGTCATAACCATTATCAGAATTTATGACGGAAATATTATAATCTATTGTACAAATAGTACTTTTTTTACACGTTATCAAACTAAGATACCCGCCACGTTAGTCTGTCTACTTAACAGCAAATTGATGAATAGATAATTGTTAGAAGTGTTAGAAAAAACCAATACGTAAATTTGTAGAATTCTCACGTAATAACCTTTATCATAATTCCTGACGGGTATATCATAATCGATAGAATGTATAGTACTTTTTCTTACATTATAAACCCCTTGCTGCGTTTGTCTGTCTGTTTTACAATATATTTACAAAAACACAAATGTTTCCTCTTTATAATATTAGTTTAGATTTAAGTAAGTAAGTAGCAGCCCATTAACGTCCCACTGCTGGGCACAGGCCTCCTCACTCCGGGGAGAGAAGGTTTTTAGAGCATAGACCCACCACGCTGCTCCACTGCGGATTGGCAGGCTTAGTACACAAGTGCACTCTCTATTCCTTCACTCTCATAGTCCGATGTGACGGGAATCCGACACGACCGGAGAGAGATCAGGCGCAGGACCGACGGCTTAACGTGCTCTCCGAGGCACGGGGGTGGATCACACCGCCATCTTCCCAACTTCGGGTAAATATTGAGAAAATCTTAATAGAAAACTCAATATTGATTTTTGAATTGGCCCGACCCGGGTCTCGAACCCAGGACCTCATGTCTGTAGTCGAACATGCTAACCACTAGACCAATGAGGCAGTTTAGATTTATATACCCATTATAAAATTTGGACTATCTCCTGTGTTATGATATTTTAACAATAAAAGGCAACTTAATTGAAGTTTATCTGCGTTTTTATGGACTAAAAGCAGAGCTGGCGTCGTAAAAACAGCGTAAAATAGGTCAACAATAAATGGGTTTTTCATTCCTGTTCATTTATTTGCAATTGGTATGCGTCGGCATCCCTAATGGCTTCGGTGTTGCAACATTTAAAAAGTTAATACCATTTCGCAACTTTTTTATGATAGTTTATATTTCTTTAGAGAAAAAATTGGCAAGAGAACTTCTTTACGCACGCTTGACTTGGGGAGTAAGCTGACGAATGTAAGGAAAGTGTTACGAAAAGTGTGACCTGACGAAAAGTGCGAACGGGCAGCTGTCATAATAGATTTGCAAGTAAAACTGTTTTTAGGTGCGTTCGATTTGGGAAGTGAGCTGGTGAATGCGTAACGGGAGCGTTACGAAAAGTGTGACCTGACGAGGCGAACGGACAGCGAGCATAATAGATTTCAAAGTAAAACTTTTGGTACCTTTGATTTTAAAGCTGGTGAATGCGTGATGAAAGTGTTACGAAAAATGTAATCAGGCGAAGCGAACAGTTGCGAGAATATTATTTATTTTGAAGGAAACATCTTCAGGCAAATTTGACTTGGGAAGTAAGCTGATGAATGCGTGACGTGGGTGTTACGAAAATGTGATCGGGAGAGAAGAACGGACAGCGAATACAATAGATTATTAAGTAAAATTTCTTTAGGTGCGTTCGATTTGGGAAGTAAGCTGATGAATTTGTAACGTGAGCGTTACGAAAAGTGTGATCCGACGAGGCGGACGGATGGCGAATAAAATTGATTTTAAAATAAACTTGACTTGGGGTGCAAGCTAGTGAATGCTGCTGAAAGCGTTACGAAATGTGTGATCAGACGAAGCGATCAGATGCGAATACGATAGAATATTAAGTAAAACTTCTTTAGGTGCGTTCGATTTGGGAAGTAAGCTGGTGAATGTGTAACGTGAGCGTTACGAAAAGTGTGACCTGACGAGGCAAACGGATGGCGAATAAAATTGATTTTAAAATGAAACTTGACTTGGGGAGCAAGCTGGTGAATGCGTGACGAAAGCGTTACGAAAAGTGTGATCAGGTGAAGCGAACAGATGCGAATACAATAGATTATTAAGTACAACTTCTTTAGGTGCGTTTGTATTGGGAAGTAAGCTGGTGAATTTGTGACGAGAGCTTTGCTAAAAGTGTGACCGTGCGAGGCAAACGGAATTTATTTTGAAGTAAAATTTGACTTGGGGAACAAACTGGTTAACGCGTGGCGTAAGCGTTACCAAAAGTGTGACCAGACGAAGCGAACGGTCAGCGAACATAAAAAGATTTTTAAGTAAACCTTCTTCAGGTGCGGTTCAAAAGAGAGAGATATAGGTTAGCGAATATAAAAAAGAGAGTTACGTTTCGTATGTGATCACACCTGATGGTAAGTGATGATACGGTCTAAGTTGGAAGCGCGCTTATCTGGTCAGAGGCCTTTTACCTCTTATGGTTTCTACACACGATTTTACCGGAACATATATGTGCCTGGCGGTAACTTTTTTGGTAGGGTGGTAACTACCCACGGCCGAAGCCTTCTACTAGACCTAGACAAATTAATGCAAATTCCTGAATTGGCTCTACCGGGGAACGAATCCGGGACTTCTTCTATCAATGCGAGAAATACGCTCCATTGATTTAAAATATATATATATTTTTTAATTTGAACAGGCCTGCGCTTGGCTGCAATCAAACCTGATGTTAAGTATTGATGCAGCCTAGGGTGGACCGCGCTTGCCAAGGAGATGCCTATTCACTCTGCATTTGAAAGTACCCGGATTGTAGGAGTCAAGAATCACGGAAGCTGGTAAAGCATTCCACTCCTTTGCGGTGCGGTTCAGAAAGAAATATAAGCATTAAGTAAGGTACTTACCTTACTTAGCAGCCTATTAAAGTCCCACTGCTGGGCACAGATCTCTTCACTTATAGGAGAGTTGTCTTTATTCCATAACTCTCAGAGCGGGATGTGATGGGAATCCGACACTCGAGGACAGAGATCAGACATAGGATCGACAGCTAAACGTGCTCTCCGAGGCACGGGGTTGGAGCACACAGACAATTATACAAAACAGGGCAAATATTAAGAAATTGTATCATTTGAATTGGCCAGATCCGAGACTCGAAGACAAGGCCTCATGTCTGCAGCCGAACTAGATCAATGAGGCAGTTAAGCAAGCATCAATTAAACTTTTAAAAAACTATTTGTAATTGTTAGCAGAAGCAAAAAAGCTTAATAGTGCCTAAATATAAAATGTTTTAAGTTTCCATTATTCTGTTTAAAGCAGGCTTCCATTGGCAACACTCCAAATGTTCTTCAAATACCCACGAATTTATTAATTAATTTTATTTCGCTATATGAAAGTTTCTTAATACTAACTCGTTTTGAAGTTTTTTTTTAAACATTAAAACAATAAAAATCACGTTATAGAGTATATATACGTATCTGTCAATCACAAAATCATCATCAAAATGTCCTGGATTTGGTCCAGGAACGTTCGCCTTGGTCTTCCCCTTCCAACTTTCGCATTCACTCTTGACACATAAATCCTTTTTGTCAGTCTCCTTTCATTCATTCTCTCTACATGCCCAAACCATCTAAGCATACCTTTCTCAATTTTAGTCACTACGTCTTCTTTTATACCACAACGTTCTCTTATCACACTATTTCTTACTCTGTCACTCAGTTTTAATCCACTCATGCTTCTCAACGCTCTCATCTCTACCGCATTTATTTTACTTTTGTGATTCTTCTGCCATACCCAACTTTCACTACCATACATAAGTGTTGGCACCAACACTCCAGCATGCACTGCCAGTCTAGCCCTTTGAGACACCATCTGGCTATTCATAAAAGCATGCAGAGCACCATTTACCATATTCCCTGCATTCACTCTCCTTTCGATATCACTGTCACATGTTCCATCTTTTGTAAATTTAGATCCCAAGTATAAAAATTCTTTGACCTCTTCCACTTGTTCCCCATCTATAAAAATATTGCCATTCATTATAGATTTATCTCGTTCAAATAGCATAACTTTTGTTTTGTTTACATTCACTTTCATTCCTTTCCCTTTCAAAGCTTCATTGATAATATTTAGGATCTCCTGTAGCTCATTAGCGGATGACGCAAGTATTACTTGATCATCAGCGTAGAGTAAACATTTGATGAGTAATTCATTCATTCTTAACCCATACATACTTTTTTTTGGATCTGTCAAACATTTATCCATGAATAGGTTGAACAGCCATGGTGACGCAACATATCCCTGTCGTCCCGTTTATTCTGACACAGGCACTAGAACCCTCATAGAGAGACTTCAATGTTTGGATCAGACAACCGCTCACCCCTTACGTAGATAACGTTGACCACAGCTCATTCCTCACCACTCGATCATAGGCCTTTTCTAAATTTACGAAAGCGCAATAAACTTTTTGGTGTTTAGCCAAACATTTTTCAGTTATGCACCGTAAAGAAAAGACCTGATCCGTACATCCCATTCCTCTTCTAAATCCCGCTTGCACGTCCCATATTTTCCCATCAGTTTCATTAATCACCCTTTCAATTAATATCTTTGCATACAATTTGCCGACGACACTAAGAAGGCTGATACCGCGGTAATTTTTGCACTCCTGCTGTGACCCTTTTCCTTTATATAGAGGGACAATTACGGCCTTGCTCCAATCTCTTGGGACTTGACCTTTCTCCCAGCATATATTGAAAAGGCAGTACAGCTGAGCTACCACAATCCCGCGGCCAGCCTTCAGCATCTCGACTGACACTCTGTCATACCCAGCAGCCTTACCTGATTTCATACCTTTTATCGCTTTCATGATGTCATCCATACTAATCTCGCTATCACTTGTCTTACATTCATTGCTATCCGCAGAGGCCATATTTACCTCTGCTTCATTTCTTTCAAACAAACTTTCAAAATGATCCTTCCATCTCTTCAATATCCATTCTTCTCCTTTTATTAAACTTCCATCTAAACTTCTGATTTTACAAAGCTCCGAGGAAGTAGATCT
>JACTOM010000830.1:462432-492591 GCA_015832385.1 Elymnias hypermnestra | reverse complement strand
GGGGGGGGGGGGGGACTTTGGCGTGTTAGTGTTGTGCTCGATTGCCATATAAAAGACTGGTGATAGCGGGGTGCCAAAATAGCCGATCTGTAACGTATAAGGTTGCGGGTGTGGCGATATCAATGTCAATTTCACTTTGCAAAGTTGTTTCATTTAAACGGTGTTATCTCATATGAGCTGACTCCGACTCCGAATATAAGAATACGAAGAACACTATAAAAGAATACGCAATTATTTCTTACTTTTTAGAGCATATTAATATATCTGTAAGTTTGTTATGAAGGCGGTTCTTTTTTTGTTAAAATTTCTATTTATGTGAGGCCTGGACGAAGGCACTGTCTCCCACATCATGTTCAAATGTTCTAAAATTTCCCATCCCATATATGAAAATATTCCTCCCACTGTTCCTTTTCCTTTAAATGTTGAGTATTTGTTAACCCTTGTATATAGTCCCTACTGTAAATTTATTAAATGTAATAGTATTAAGTTGTGAATGTTTTGTGATAAGTGTTTATCGTGTGTTGTTCCTAACCCTAATTTTTTTATTTTATATTTAGTGGTGGTGGTAAATTACTGTTTCAACTATTTGTAGATTATCAAAATTTTGATTTGGAAATCGGAAACCGTACAATCTCCTACGTGCCTTCTCAAATAACTGGCGAAATAGTGTGTGCCTCACCTGAAACCCAATTATTAAAAGAAGAAGAAGCTTACGTAAAATTTCTCATGTTCTACGATACTTTGTTAATTTTTTCTTTCATACTAACCTTCTATAGAACCTTAATAATGTTCAACCTGAAAATTTAAATTAATTGCGGTCGAATTACGACCACTAAACCACCAGTAGTAGTTATCAATTCAAATATTCTAAATGTATGTTGGCTTTGAATATTTTTAAATGGACTGATGATATTAGAGAACGACTTAAACTCTAAAGCTACGAGGGATTCTTCGCGGCCTGCTCTGAGAAGAATCCACAACAAACTCAATCGGATGTCACTTTTTTATCATCGCTATTAATATGGTAAGATTAGAGCAACCCATTTACTCCCACGCTTAATTATCGCCCATGTAATTCTCGAAAATGTTAAATATAAAGAAATTAAAATAGGCTAAATTTAATATTACATACGTGCATTTCAATTTCGTTTACAGGTTTATGTAAGGCAAGTTGAATAGCAGCCTATTATAGTTCCACTAGTGGGTCAAAGCCACTTCAATCATAGGAAAGAGGATATATAGAGCAAAGACCCACTTGGTTTCCATCTTCCATCCACTTCTATCCAAGTTTTCCTCCACCGAAAATCGGAATGCTCTCTGTATTCATAGTCCGATGTAACGGGAATCCGACACGATCGGCGAGAGATCAGGCGCAGGACCGACGGCTTAACGTGCTCTGCGAAGCACGGGGGTGATTCACACCGCCAACTTCCCAAGTTCGAGCAAATAATGAGAAAAACTTAACAGAAAACTCAATATTGATTTTTGAATAGGCCCAACGCGGGAGCCTAACCCAGGACCCCACCCCAGTCTGTAGTCGAACATGGTAATCACTAGACCAATGAGGCAGTTGACGAATGTAGGACGTATTGGAAATGGGAGGCGTTTGAACTCAAACGACGTATCGGTTAGGATCAGCTTCGAATTTTCCTTTGATTAAGTAAGTAGCAGATCGTTAACGTCCCACTGCTGGGCACAGGCCTCCTCAGTCATACGAGAGAGGGTTATTAGAGCATAGACCCACCACGCTGCTCCACTGCGGGTTGGCAGGCATAGTATACAATTGCACTCTCTATTACTTCACTCTCATAGACCGATGTAACGGGAATCCGACACAATCGGCGAGAGATCAGGCGCAGGACCGATGGCTTAATGCGCTTTCCGAGGCACGGGGGTGGATCACACCGCCAACTTTCCAACTTCAGGCAAATATTGAGAAAGTCGTAATAGAAAACTCAATATCGTTATATATAATTTATAAATTTACTTGGCACCAAACGGTACTAAAAAGTACCCTATGCCCTTCCAAGCTTCCTTCCTCCTTCCTCCCCACCAATTTCTAGCCAGATTGGTTTAGCCGTCTTTGACTTACAAATAGTGTAAACACGATTTTATTTTATATATAGAAATGCTTATACATGACACGATTAAAAATATGAACGAGAATGTAATCTACTTAATAGGATCGCGGGTGATAACGAAGCTATTATGATTTCTAACTACTAAAGTTGGAAGTCTTATTCATAATTTAGCGTTTCATTTGTTATGTCACGCATTTTCGTTGTACCATCCCGTGGAAATAGGCCACTAGTACAGGGTGTTGTGTGGTGTAATTCATAAGAGGCTAGCTATTTTAGTTTCCAATCCCGAAGGAGTATAAGAAAATACGTTATCAGTAATTTGCCTGTATGAACAACATAAAAACAGCATATACCACTAACTTATTACCATTTTTTTATATATATCAGAGTTAAGTAGTTTCCTGAACGCCACCGCCATCTATCGGCGCTAGACAGAGTCAATGCCGGAGCGGTGGTCTGTTTAAACTATCGCATTCCTGATAATGTGTTTGTGTAAATTGATACCAGGAACATTAAGTATTGGACATTATAATCTGAGTTAATAATTAAAATGTTTGATTGCACCGATATTACCCACCGACGCCCACATTTTGGAGGTTGAATTATGGAATCTACTAATAACGTTGAAATAAACACATGCTTCCCTTCGACATATATATTTAGTATTAGAGAATAAAGTTAATATTATCGATAGTTTTCTGATGACACTCGCGTAGTTCCAAGTGGGAAATGTAGCTCAGTAACCATCGATATTACCATTACGTGTAACAAAATTTGTTCCCTTCCATGCCATAATAAGTTTCATCCCACAAAGAAAGAGATGGTGTAATTCCTTGTTTGAAATGATTAATCCATGATCGCAGATTCTAAATAAACAAAGAATATCAAACTCGGGAGTTCATTGTGTCATTGAATCCCTTCAATTAAATGATGTATTGATGAAAATATTGTATAATTTGCAGCATAGTTGAGAATTCATACCACATTTGGACGAAGTGTGGCCGAAACTAGATAATTTTTTTTTTTTTATTGCTGACAGATTAGCGCTTGACTGTGATCTCACCTGATGGTAAGTGATGATACAGTCTAAGATGGAAGCGCGCTAATCTGTTATGAGGCGATATACCCCTTACGGATTCTACNAACGACTACAGTTACCCTTAAATGAGTTGTTAATCTTATGCAGCCTACTAGAATTTATAACAAGTTTGTTTTGGTTTCGTAAGTTATATGATGTACATTCACTCTTTTTATTAAAAGAGTCAATGTTTTTATTTACATACAACAAGTTTTCTAATATATATACGCGGTGACTCTCATTATGTTAACTGGCTTGAATTTGTTGCTATAAGTGACTCAAAACCCCACTATAACAGATAAGAAAGAAAGAAATTTATTCTACATTGGATTGAAAATTACTATTTTACACACAATGTGCAATGTAATGTTTTTTTTTTTTTATTATATTGCTGACCGATTAGCGCTTGACTGTGATCTCACCCGATGGTAAGTGTGGATAAAGTCTAAGATGGAAGCGCGCTAATCTGTTAAGAGGCGATATACCCCTTACGGTTTCTACACAGCACTGTACCGGAACACAAATCTCTTTGTTTGGCGGTACGTTTTTGCTGATAGGGTGGTAACTAGCCACGGCCGAAGCCTCCCACCAGTCAAAATATAATGTATTTATATATGTTAAAAAAAACATACACATGAATTGATAACCTTTTTTTGAAGTCGGTGAACAAACCAGCCAAATCGCTGTCGCTTATGCCTTAACACATAGTCAGTTGATATTGACACGATCCCTGGTCGTGAAAGGTAAAATAATATCGGTTGTTTCCTTTTTTGTTGCATTGTTTACGGGAAATATGGTAACGTTTGAGAAAATTTATGTTTACGCAGACGTTAAATAACACGATCGCTTACTAACTTGGGCTGAATGAAATGTGTTATTACCTTTATAAAATAGCTTTTAAAAAATTATAGGATTGGTTATACTTTTGCAGTTTCCACCATGACATAGAGCGATTCTTGAGAAACGTTTATATATTGTAACACGTGTGTTTATTGTCTTCCGGCGAAAGGCGATGGCTGCCGATGAGAGACGCTCGGGTAAAGTTGTTCGCGGCATTTTGACGAAGAAAGAAGGGCAGTAGGTAGTTAAAAAGGGATACGTAGCCAGACAGGGGGCTTCTCTATCGTTATCTGCTAACTAGTGTAATACTGTGATAGTAAAATACAAATTGATAGAAAATCTGCGTGTTTAAATTGTCAGTCCGGCGCGTCTCTCGGCAGTTCTCGAGTGACGGTCGGCCGGAGCGGTCGACTATTGAAACTGTCACATTCCTAGTTATTATTATTAATGATTTTTTGTAAATTGATACCGGGAACATTATAATCTCCATTAATTAATAAAGAATTTGATTGCACCAACATTACCCATCAACGAACCCTACGCTCCTACGCTTTTATTCTACAATATATATGTCGGAGTGCAAGAGCCTGTGGATCGCTGGTCCGTGTGTAATAATCTGTGGAACGCTGGCGCCATCTGTGTATCGGCGTGGGGGCAGAGTCAATAAGTGGTAGTCCGGCCCGTCTCTCGGCAGTTCTCGAACGACAGTCGGCCGAAGTGGTCGACTATTGAAACTGTCGCGTTCCTAGCTATTATTGTTAATGAGTTTGTGTAAATTGATATAGGGAACATTAAGTGATTGAACATTATAATCCGAGTTAATTAACAAAGTGTTTGATTGCACCAACATTACCCACGAACGCCCACAGATTAAGAAATTAAATAATGGATCCCATTAATGACGATGTCGCCGGAGAACTCTACGCCCCTGTGCTCTATGCTTCTCCGTTCTCTCTTATTCTCCGACATATATATTATATGTAAAGGTTTTATGTTAATTGGTAGAGGTAGAATCGTTGGAGCCTAGCCTGGGAGCTTCAATCGAAAACGCTGCCTTATATCATAGATATATAATAATACAATGTATGGAAGAATAATTCCTTTTTCATAGATCCACAAAAAAACTTAAGATGCCATATATCTTTAAAGAATAACTCGGTATATCAATTGAACGTTCGTTGACCCGAGCGTCAGCTGTTTTTATATTGTGTTTCATTGCTGATTTTTTTTTTGCAATGTATTTTTTATTTAACTCTTGTTTCATTTAGTTACACTAACATCTATTATGTTAAGCTTAAATAATATTGACAAAAAAATTTAAAATACGTTTTTTGAAGTGAAACTTCTTTTTAAAAGTCTAAACCCACTATAAACTCAGTGGGGTATTTTTTTTTGTTACCATCATCATTACAATATCATATTAGTTTACTATATTTTAATTAAAATTAGAGCAATTCGTTCACTCCCAGGCGTTTCCATCGTCTAGGTAATCTTGCAACTTATAATACAATTTTTCTATCAACTTTCTTTTAACAAAGACTATGAATTTATTAATCGACATTTCCAGAACGTCTTGTGGGAATTTATTATAGAAACGTATACAGTTACCATTAAATGAGTTGTTAATCTTAAGCAGCCTAATTAAATGTATAACAAGTTTGTTTTACAATTCGTTATTGATTGATTCCCAACATATCTCATTTTTTGCCTGTCGTCTTGGAATTTACAGATTTCACTTCTGATATGTGCAATTTGTACGCACGCACTTTTAATTTTATAATCAGGATCGTTTTTCGGTCCCATAATCAAAGGTGTACTGTCGTCTTTCTTGGTTTTTGGAAGCGGTCTCCTAAACCTTGTTTATGGTCTCATCTAGAGCGTCTTCTGTTACAGTTTCAGGTTTTAGTTTATAATAGAAACGTATACATTACAATTTACGCTTTCAGCTCATAAACCGCTGTAAAATTGAACAAAGGTATACGTTGCTTTGTTGGAAGCCGCTAAAAGCTGGGATCGTCGAACTAATCTAGTTTTATGACGCTGTATACCTCGACTATGCATTTAATCTTTTAAAGCGAGACTTTCCATCGCCCATTATTTTTCCATCTCTATATCGCATGTCACATTACAGGCGGTTGCGAGGCCAAAGTCAATGTGGCGTCTATGGCTCGCATCAGCTGATTGTGTAGCTTTTATAATATTAATCATCTGTACAAATTTACTTAAATCGTAGATTCGTAATTTGAAAACACTCTAAATTGGTGTAATTCATAATGCTGTGGAGTGATGGTATTTTTTTTTTTTGCGCTGGGAAATGCCTTTACGCATCCCGATGAAAGCTTAATTCCAACGCGAGTGTGGGACTCACTGATAACAGAATACCCACTAAAACCCAGCGGATCCCTCTCCAGAGTGAGATCACTAGAGGTTCCCTAACTGCATTCCACTCTAGTGACCCGGATGGTACCGACTATGAAGATTAGTTTTTGGTATTGCTAATAAGTAAGTTTTCCTAGGTCTAAATGACGACGCATTCAATGAGAGAAGGAATCATTCTATATAAAAGAAGGAATATATAAATTAATTAATTAAAGTGAGATAAAAGAACTTGCCTTTAACGAGTTATTGCCAAATGCTTTACCAACAAGTACAAACCTCTACTTTCGTCATATATAATCGGTTTTCGTTTATAGATTAATGTTTTGTTTACATTTTTAAAACATTCTTTTTAGATTAAATTTGTTAGAAAGAGAATAAGATTAACATTTTATTGTAAATAGAATAAAAATGTGATATAAATAAAGTACAAGTAAAACCCTTACTCGTTGCTGATCGAACGTTTGCCAGTCACATCCAAGCTTTTGATATATTCCGGGATTCCGAAGCAACCAGTAAACTGTGACCCTTCTTTAATGTAGACAGTTACTATGTATGGATGTAACCATTGGGATTTAAAACGTGGGTGGTACCACAGAAAACCATTAGTCTTTAAATAAAAGCCATTACCTGAATATGTGTTAATTAGAAAAATATATCGTTGAAATGAAAAAAACACGCTCGTGTAGTTCTAAACTTTATGTAACCATCCTACATTGAAAAAAACTTTCTGCATTCAGTTATGGACAAAAAAAACCTCCACCGGAAAATAAACTCCAATAGCATTGTAAATAGTTACCATTCGTGTCGTATTTAGAGTTAGTTTGCATTGGCAGCCTTCCAAATGCTCCACCAACATGGAAATATACGATACTAGACATTTTAAACTGTTTTACTTGCTGAGTTAAAATTTAAGAAACAGTTTGTAAACTACAATAAAATGATGATAGAAAAACATTTAGTCTGTAAAGTAAAAATTAAATCAGAAATAGGATAGCAAAGAGGGTGTTAGATGAAGGAGAAGAGCTGAAAGTGAATTATAAGGAGAGCACAGTTAAAACGACAGACTGAAAAGTGAAAAAGGAAGCAAGTATACTGAAGAATGAAAATGAAAGAGTTAAAACAGATATCAGAAAAATGAAGGAGGAAAAGTCAAGGCGGTAGCGTTCAGAATCAAATGGACAGAGAAAGAACATATGGGTGAAGAATGGAGAAAGTAAATACAAAGCAGTAGACTAAAGAATGAAAAGGAATGAGTTAAAACAAATATCAGAAAAATTAAGAGGAAAAGTTAAAGCGGTAGTATTCAGAAAGAACAGAACAGAGAAAGAACATGTGGGCGAAGAATGGAAAAATAAATATAAACCAGTAGACTGAAGAATAAAAAGGAAAGAGTTAAAACAGATATGTGAAAAATGAAAAGGGAAAGTTAAAGCGGTAGTAATTCAGAAACAAAAGGACAGAGAAATAACATATAGGTGAAGAATGGAGAAAGTAAATTTAAAACAGTAGACTAAAGAATGAAAAGGAAAGAGTTAAAACAGATATGTGAAAAATGAAGAAAAAAAGTTAAAGCGGTAGTATTCAGAATCAAAAGGACAGAGAAAGAACGTATGGGCGAAGAATGGAGAAAGTAAATATAAAGCAGTAGACTGAAGAATGACAAGGAAAGAGTTAAAACAGATATGTGAAAAATGAAGAAAAAAGTTAAAGCGGTAGTATTCAGAATCAAAAGGACAGAGAAAGAACGTATGGGCGAAGGATGGAGAAAGTAAATATAAAGCAGTAGACTGAAGAATAAAAAGCTTAGAGTTAAAATAGATATGTAAAAAATGAAAAGGGAAAAGTAAAAGAAGTCGACTGAAAAATGAAAAGGGGCATGTTGTAATATATATCTGAAAAAGTTGGAGGAAAAGTTAAGTCTGTAGAGCGAAGAAAAAACAGGAAAGAGAAGAAAACTAAAAATGGAAGTGGAAATTGAAGAGTTAAAAGGGAAGAATCAAAAGGAAAGTAAAAAAAATAAAGAGGGAGGTGTAGAAGGAGTACTTAAGATCGGTACGCATAAATAAAAACAAAGTCTTCTGCAATATTTACAAGCTACGAAATAATTCATCATCGTAAACCTCACAGGTCCGTGACCTCACACCTGTCGCGTGGGTTTATGACCGCCCAGAGAGATTTACGACCTACTGTTGTGTGTAACTAAATCAAACATGCATTCATAAAACTACACAAGATTACTTAGTGTTTTGTGAACTGAAAATATGCTAGAGCATTGCAACACAATGCATTTGTTAGTATACATAAAATAATTTAATTAAAAGAATATTTTAAATAAAGGGTACGGTTCGTCATTTGACTAAATCGTATTCTTAGAAAACGATGACCTTGAAACATCACAAATGTTGATTCCAATTGCCAATTTGCGATACAATAATAATAATGTTTCATAAACGATTAGAATTACTTAGATTATATTAATTTTAACTATTAAATACTAACGGGGAATGGTAGTTTTTTAATAAATAAGATAATTAAGAAATATATTTGCCGCCAAATGTATAAATAGTCATAAAAGTTAGTCGAGAGTTTTTAATCAACGTTAGCTACGAATGATTGTATTTTAAGTTAGTTGTGTCATACAAAGGGCTGCTCTGCGATACAAAGCTAAGTGTATTTCTTTAAATTAAAACTTAGGTCTTTTTAATATGTAATAATGATAATTGTGTGATATTTGTTTTATATTTAATGATAATGGATGTCGATGTATTTTATTGGAATTTATATTAAATATACATGGATAAAAAAAGAGTAAAAGACTATGGAGTTTGTTGCTGGATTCTTCTCAATCTAGAGTCATAGACAAAAAGAGTTTACTGGAAGTAAATAATAATTTAGTTTCGATATCGACCTTTATAATGAAAATATATTTATTTTTAATGATTTTCGAAAAATAGTTAAAATTATCTGCTTCATTGGTCTATAATCGAATCTGAAGACAAATTTTTGCTTTACGGTGAAGGTAATTAGGCCTTAACCTAAGCCTATCCTGACCTATAAACAGTAAAAAAAAAACAATATTCTTAAGATATATTGCAAGAAATCGAACTTCTGCTAGCGAAATTATTCCGTCAAACGTTACACAAGTGATTTAAAATATGAATAAATCAAGGGAAAGTAATATATAAATAAACATAAAACGCAGGATATGAGACGTGTTATTTATTAATAGGCTGTATCCATCATTTTAGGCAAGATTAATATCGCAGACTGATGGTACGGGGGAAACTGAGATAAATGAATCATATTCAATTCATAAAGCAAATACATATCTGACAAGAAAAATTACGCCGTTGGAGGATTACATTTACAATTTTTTTCTCTGGGATACAATAGACTACATACTTATTGTACTAGCTGGTATATTCGTCTTCTTTGAAATAGTACTCATAATTAAGTTGTCTTCTTATATATAATATCTATTAACAATATAATATTTGTAAAGGATTATAAAGCATATGTTCGCGACATAGAAATAGAAAGGACAAAGACGAAAACATATGGTTATTAATAAAGTCACACTTCCAATGTTCTTACTTGCTACAACGTTAACTTTTGCCAGCCTTAGATACTGCATATAAAACGCCGAAGGGGCTCAAAGTATAGATAGACTAATGCCAAATTTCATTAACGTTCACTAAATCATTTCATAGTTAGGGGTTTCTTTATCTATACAAACAATTCCCTAACATACAATGCATAATACAATCCTCTTTATTTTGCCGCTGGGAAATGCTTTTACGCACCCAGGAGGAAGAAGAAATTCTTCCAATCGGGAGTGTGGGACTGGCTGAATATACACGAGAATACCCACTAACCTTGGATGGATGGGATGGGATAACTAGTAGGTCCCCTATTGCAACCCAGCCTCCTTCGACGGAGAGGGAGGGCATCACCCACATCCTTTGCCTCTCATTTGCCTCCTTCAGTGGGATCACGTCACGCAAAAGAAGGCAACCGCCCTCCATCCAGACTTGCTGGTGAGCATTACATCGACTATGCTCTCCAGTGAGAGGTCCCCTCCGACTAGCAATAATAAGAAATGCCGCTGGGGAGCCCAAGTCGGACACTCTGCCAACGTATGGTGCAATGTATCTACAGTGGCACCACACATGACAGACGAGTGTTTCCTCACGACCTATCTAGTGCAGATAGTTTCCGAAGCAACCATGCCCGATCAGCACCTGCACCAGTCGATAGGAGCGGGATCCATGCATAATACAATCCCTGCCAGAGTAGTAACCGCGGTGGACTTCGAAACTACTGACCTTGATGATATGAGTTCAGCTGTCTACAAATTTGCCTGATTAAAAGAGCTAAAACACCTTTAAGAGTTGTTAGCTCATTTACCGAGGAAGTCTGTAGGCTATATAAAACCTCTATGACTAATAGGAGCAGAGAATGAATCAAAAATATTGTAATAATGGGAAAAGTTCTTTATAACGAAGCAGTATAATTTAAACTCTCACTGAATTCAGAAAACATACAATTCACTTCAACCGATGTACGTCCACTGCTGGACATATGTCTCACCTTTGCCCGATCTTGTCCCGCCTGACTCGCGGCGACTACCGGCATCCCTCCTTATATCGTCGGTCCACCTTGTGGGGGGGTCTACCTACGTCTACCTTTCGTTTTTCCATTTTCGTGACGAGCACTACAAACACACGTCTACTCAACTTGACGCAGCACGCGAACTAAACAAGCTAGAGCGATGGTACACATATCAATGGAGAGGGGAGGGATGCCGAAAAAAGAGAAAGGAAGTTTCAAGGTCTCAGGTTTACCACAAGCGCGGCAATAAAATCAATCTCTTTACTTAATTGTCATAATGTCGTAGACTGCGCTTTCCGGTGCGGGGTCACCATTCCAGCACCTTCGAACCCCAACGTCCGTCGGTTCGTCGGACAATGTGCCCCGCCCATTGCCACTTCAGCTTCGTGATTCTTAGGTCTATGTCGGTGACTTTGATCGCGTAGAGAAACTCCAAGCATAGTCCTCTCCATCGCACGCTGTGTGACTTTGAGTTTTCGAATGAGGCACATAGTCATCGACCATGTTTCCGATCCAGCTACACTTTAATTATCTACAGCTCTTTTATACACTCCTCTTCGAAACCCTGACCCCTTCTCCAATGCAACTAACCTCATTATCCCAGCGCTTCTCAGTGTTTCATTATTTTTGAGTTTCCGTTGCGTGTGCTACTGAAACGAAAAGTTACGCAATAAAAATTTTAAAACATAGTCTAGGATTGCATTTGTACATAATTTCATTACAATGCTATCATGGTAATCAAATTCGCTCTCCCTTTCTTATATGACACAGACAAAGTTGGGCAAAACAAAAAGGATGCACAGCCAAAGAACAATTTTAAAAATACGCACGTGTCTGTAAATTTATTTGAGTGTATAGATAAAGCTGAGGTTCCTCAGCAGAGACCTCAGCAGAGTTTCTCAACAGGTGGGCCTGAAAATGAACATGGATAAGACGAAAATTATGTCTAATATCCATGTACCGCCTCACCCAGTCATCGTTGAGAACTCAGCTCTCGAAATTGTTGACGAGTACACATACCTGGGACATATAGTCCAGCTAGGTAGATCCAATTTCGAGAAGGAGGTCAACCGCCGAATCCAACTCGGTTGGGCTGCGTTCGGGAAGTTACGCCAGATATTTTCGTCTGATAACCCTCAGTGCCTGAAGACCAAAGTCTTCGAACAGTGCGTGTTGCCAGTGATGACCTACGGTTCTGAGACATGGTCGCTGACTATGGGCCTCATGCGGAAGCTCAGAGTCACTCAGCGTGCGATGGAGAGGGCTATGCTCGGAGTTTCTCTACGTGATCGAATCAGAAATGAAGAGATCCGTAGTAGAACCAGAGTCACCGACATAGTCCTGCGAATCGCGAACCTGAAGTGGCAATGGGCGGGGCACATAGTCCGAAGGACCGATGGACGTTGGGGGCCAAAGGTGCTGGAGTGGCGACCCCGCACCGGACGGCGCAGTGTAGGGAGACCCCCCACAAGGTGGACCGACGACATAAAGAGGGTCGCCGGTAGCCGCTGGAGCCAGGCGGCGCAAGATCGGGCCTTGTGCACGTCATTACGTGAGACCTATGTTCAGCAGTGGACGTCCATCGGTGAAGCGACAACGACGACGACGATAGATAAAGCATCTACTACTAACGTATTTAGTGGCAAACATTTTATAGCAATTGCATTGATAAATCCTAGATTTTGATCTGAAGAAAATTTTGGAGACATCCAATTTTTTTCACGTACTTCAAATGGTAAATGAGATGATTTGAAAAGTAACAAAGAAGGTCCTACAAGTATAAAAGGAGCTTCATTAATATCACGCACGAGGTAATGCGAAAGAGCACACATTAGCTGTAATATTAAAATAAAAGTCCTTTTGTGTTGCGGCAAACAAAAACCCCTCTCATGAATGTAAGACAAGTAGATTGAAAAATTGCGGCTCATTGTGTGATGTGCGTACCCTTTATTCGAATCGTAATGATGTTTTTTCTACGCCGAGCTCAAACAACCCAATGATGCATAAATAAAAATTTAAGATATCAGGGTATTCCCCTGATCTTTTTGTCAGGCATTCCAACTTTATGTCAAGGACATTGGAAGCAGTGATGGTTATATTCTTCTAACCTGTAGACCTTTTTTGTACAAGGAAGAGATCGAAGTCGTCTCTATTACATCTATCAGATAAATTTAAAGAAGAAATTAGGGGAATTCCCCTGATCGGCCGATCTTTTTGAACTTCAACATTACTTTATTTTTAACCGACTTCAAAAAAAGGAGGAGGTTTGTTACCTCATATCTCCCGACTGGGTGGAGCGATCTTGATGATCTTTTTTAAATGAAAGGTGGTGCTCGTCATAGGGTCCCTTTTTTTTAAATCCAGTTCTGATGATGGCATCCATGAGAAATGGACGAATAACTCAAGATCACGCCAAGCGATTTCGATGATTCTTTTTTTATTGGAAAGGATATACTTCAAGGGTTGTTTTGTTATAGTTTGGTAAGGTTCGGATGATGGAATCCATGACAAAGTGACGGAACTCTTCAATTTTTAGGAGCAAATGAACGATACTCGGCAGAATCTTCTATGTGCTATCCAGATATTTGAGTTGCCTACCGTTACTTCGGTATGGACAAGTGCTAGTCGTAGTTAAATATGAAGATGAATGGATCTCCTCAACGGCTTACAGTAAGGGTGTGGTTTATGGCAGAAAATATAAGTGTCTGTAGTCAAATAGCAATTTTTTATAACCCTAAGATTGTCCGGCCGCGTTTTATTGGCCCTCGTAATTTTCCCGCGCTTTTTAACGGAAATAACCGTCGCCTTCCGTGACCCACACTGCTGTTTTTGCGTCGATTGTCCCGCGGGTTAAATGATGCTAAAGTACCTCTTGGGACTTCAATGTAAATGAAAGACTACCAAATGTCATGATTTTCATGTTTGCTAATAGTTAAACTATACAAAGTTATAATTTTTTTATTAAATTAAGACTCCGGTGTAGCGTCATGTTACCCGGGCCGATGCTCTCGCACAACTTACTGTGCGGAAACTTTAGCCTATGAGGCCTTGTGGTAAGTCTGTTGTAGGTTTGTTGTCAAGTGCTGGTGGTGTATTGTTCGGTGTTGTCGTCCTCGTTCATGCCATCTTCTTCTCTTGGCATTATGAGGAGCTCGCGAGGTTGGGGACGCCTGGTCACTGGTCGATTATGTAGTCAAGCGAACGCGCGGAGGTGATTGTGGATGCCCTGGTCCGCACGTGCGGACATGCGCCGAGCAAGTGAGCGCACGAATTCCTCCACAGTGGGCGTCCTGGTGTCTCTGTACTCGTCTGACTGCCATTCATTGACTCTGCCCCACGCCGATAGACAGATTGCGCCAGCACTCCACATACTATTGCACTCCGACATATAAAACACGTTGTAAACTTTGAAACCAACTAACCAACGTCACCCAATTCTGGTTCATTGGAAAGGCAATTTGACAGCCTCCTTTCGCAATGCTGAAAGTCATTAATATACAGATTTTAGTGGACTGGAAACTACAGGGGTCATATATATTGGTATTTTCTTAGCTACCGACTACTGACTATTTGAAATATACCTTTGGGAATCATCTAGATGTCTCCCATTCAGTTCTGTCTTCAAACATATCTATAGCTGCATCAGTGAGTTCAAACTGAACGGTTCAATGAATATTTATTACATAATATTCACTATTGACTGCCTCATTGGTCTAGTGGTTAGCATGTTCGACTACAGACATGAGGTCCTGGGTTCGAGTCCCGGGTCGGGCCAATTCAAAAATCAATATTGAGTTTTCTATTAAGATTTTCTCAATATTTGCCCGAAGTTGGGAAGTTGGCGGTGTGATCCACCCCCGTGCCTCGGAGAGCACGTTAAGCCGTCGGTCCTGCGCCTGATCTCTCTCCGGTCGTGTCGGATTCCCGTCACATCGGACTATGAGAGTGAAGGAATAGAGAGTGCACACTTGTGTACTATGCCTGCCAATCCGCAGTGGAGCAGCGTGGTGGGTCTATGCTCTAAAAACCCTTGCTCCTCGCAGTGAGGAGGCCTGTGCCCAGTAGTGGGACATTAATGGGCTGCTACTTACTTTTTTTTTTATTCACTATTACATAATGTAGTTTTAATTCGAAGCCTCATTTCTGTTAAATGAAAGCCTTTTACAAAGCAAATACGCTATTGAAGCGTCAATAATTGACTTTAGTGATCCCGTTTATTCGAGTTATTACCGTTTAAAGTTCCCAAAGGTCGCTATTTAAGTGCTGGATCGATAAATCTGTTACATTAGAATCTGAAACTACTTTTAGAGATTTAGAATTTAATATTTCAGCGCATGGGTTTAATTTTTAACCAGTCAATCTGACAAAACTAGACTTACATTAAAAATAAACCTCTATGAGTCTCATTTATGTACGAAATAAAGCAAAATCGTATTTAATATACGATTTTGCGGTATTTTCGTATTGCACGTATAATTAGCACGTTTGTTGCCAACATCCAGTACAAGAGAACTCATTAAGACTGCGGGTTGCTTGAGCGCAGTAATTAGCAAATCAATTCCAATATTTAATGGAAATGCGGGAAATAATTTCCCCCATATTGATAATATAACAAATATGAAGCGTTGAAATGACGCATTGTATTGTATTGGCTACATAAATAAGTAAGTAGCAACCCATTAACGTCCCACTGCTGGGCACAGGCCTCCTCACTCCGAGGAGCGAGGGTTTTTAGAGCTTAGACCCACCACGCTGCTCCACTGCGGATTATCAGGCATAGTACACAACCGGAGAGAGATCAGGCGCAGGACCGACGGCTTAACGTGCTCTCCAAGGCACGGGGGTGGATCACACAGCCAACTTCCCAAATATTGAGAAAATCCTAATAGAAAATATCGATTTTTGAACTGGCCTGACCCGGGACTTGAACCCAGTACCTCATGTCTGTAGTCGAACATGCTAACCACTAGACCAATGTGGCAGTTAATTGCTACACACTGCCTTATAATATTAGCTGGCCCAGCAGTATCACCCATGTAATTCCCGATCTTAAGTGGGCATGCTTTTACGCACGTTGAACACCTGACTGACCAACAACCTGACCAGCTACGAGTGTGGGGTTCATTGTACAAAAAGAATACCCACTAAAAGCCAGCGGACTCTCAACATCCTAAAGTGGGACACCAGCGGCTCCCTTGCGCAATCCAATATGTCTCGGATGAAGCCGAATTAACGTTTAAGGCTGCGGGAGTACGCTCGCAAATCTGGACCTTCTATCACTCAACCTTCTGCGATGGATAACAAGACCTTCAGGCTCTAATGTAGGAGGCCCAGGGTCACCCTGTAGGAGATTATATACTGTAGTAATCTCTGGTATGGCCCTGTTCGGAGCACCTGTTTGGGCAGACCCTCTAAGCACTCCAAAGAAGTGAGTATAGAGTGATAGCGGTAAGAGCGATTCGGGGATATCGTACAGTGTTTTGGACGGTGGCAACTTTCCTGGCGGGTGACCCTCCTTGGGAGTAGTGCCAGAGTACTAGCCGAAAGAACTCTGCTCATGAAGTGGAGAGAGTATCTTGAGGCCCTTATAGCAGGGATAGTGACAGTGGAAGCGGTGCGCATTCGGCTAGAACATTGACTATCGAGGAAGCTTAGAATTGTCATATAGACTGCTGCAGGTGCTTACTCGACATAGCTATTACAGGAATTGCCGGATTCCGATAGTTAGCCTATTTGCTATCAGTGTGGTGCCCTCGTCGACACGGCACACCATGCCGTGACTGAATACCCAACCTGGGGCCTTCAACGGCATCTCCTGGTGTCACTGATTAGAGTTGACGTCTCGCGGGCCTTCATTGTAAATGCGATGATTGCTAGCGAAGCAGGATGGAGAGCCATAGAGCCGTGAGAGCCTCCCTGATGCCCCTACTATCCGTCGCAGTAGGCTGAGTGGGAAAAGGTGCATCTATGCCCGCCTCCACCCACAGCCTTGAACCACGATACGGCTTCATCCGGGACACCATATTAGATTGCGCAAGCTACCAGCTGGTGGCTCACTTTAAGGTGACGAGGGTGCATTAGGTTTAAGTTTAGTCGGAGTGCTGGTTTTCCACATTCCCGAAGGGGCTGGGTGTGTGAAAACATTTCACAGCGATAAAAAAACTACCTTAGTGTCAATTATAATAACCATAAAGGAAATAGAAGGGATGTTTTAAGTATGATGGGCTGCCAGGAAGAAAAACCTATGGTACAGAACAAAAAGACTGTGTAGATTTCGGAGAAATTGGATAATTAACCACTTCACTTTAAAATCTGTCTTTCTGGCCATCATTTTTATCCGACAGCCTCGCTGGCACAGTGGTGCGAGTATTTGCTTTGCTAGCGGTGGTCCCGGGTTCAATCCCCGGTAGGACGAATTGAGTAAATTGTATTTTCTAATTTGTCTGAGTCTGGACTGGTGGGAGGTTTCGGCCGTGGCTAGTTACCACACTACCAGCAAAAACGTACCGCCAAACAAAGAGATTTGTGTTCCGGTACGACGCTGTGTAGAAACCGTAAGGGGTATATCGCCTCTTAACAGATTAGCGCGCTTCCATCTTAGACTGTCATCATCAGGTGAGATCACAGTCAAGCGTTAATCTGTCAGCAATTAAAATTATTGGTCACTTGAAGTATCAGCGCGATTCATAGACAGTAGTCTCTACTGTAGATATTATGTAACGTTGTTTCTTTATCATCAGTTACAGTGTTACTTGCTGTTGGTAAATCACTGTGACTTCTCTTAGTTACAGTAAGTAGCAGCCCATTAACGTCCCACTGCTGGGCACAGGCCTCCTCACTCCGAGGAGCGAGGGTTTTTAGAGCATAGACCCACCACGCTGCTCCACTGCGGATTGGCAGGCATAGTACACAAGTGCACTCTCTATTCCTTCACTCTCATAGTCCGATGTGACGGGAATCCGACACGACCGGAGAGAGATCAGGCGCAGGACCGACGGCTTAACGTGCTCTCCGAGGCACGGGGGTGGATCACACCGCCAACTTCCCAACTTCGGGCAAATATTGAGAAAATCTTAATAGAAAACTCAATATCGATGTCAAACTGGCCCGACCCGGGACTCGAACCCAGGACCTCATGTCTGTAGTCGAACATGCTAACCACTAGACCAATGAGGCAGTTTAGTTACAGTATTTAATAATAAATAATGGTTTATTTCGTTAACTTCAGCCTTCTTGGAGCCTTCTTTTAAGGATGGAAGTTACCCCTGTGGCAGAAGACTTCGCTCTTCCTTAAACTCTAAAAAATTTATCAACAAATTACATAGGTTCCACATATCCACAACCGTTTTAATTAGTCGATGTTTAAGTAATCGATTCAATTAGAGGGCACACCTAACGCCCATCGTGGGGGATAACTTCGGACAAGGCAGGGCTAATTAATAGCCTCCACCTTTCGTAATAGGTTAAAGTTCATTACAATAGAGTACTCAAATAATGGTTTGTCTAATTTTTAAGATATTTAAAACCCGTCACAACCACAATACAACAAATAAATAGCATTTGATTAAAAAATGTATTTACCGATTTAGTTTAGGGCCTGGAACAGAATGGTGCGATGCTCTCCAATGATAGGATGTGGGCCGGAGTATCCTCCTTCTGCGAGACCGAAGTCTCGCTTAAGGAAGCCCATGAGCGAGAAAGGGAGCGAATGCTCCCGCTCCCTCTCTCGCTCCACCTCCTTGAATCCTCAGTTGGACACATCTGGGGTACCAGGGACGAATGCGAAAGTTGATCGCCTGGTGCCTCACTCACGGATGAAGAGGGTTCCGCTGGGTTTTAGTGGGTATTGCGAGGTCTCCTCCCTCGCCGAGTCCCACACTCCTGACCTGAAGGTCGGGGTTCATGCCTAAATGCATTTCCCAGCGAAAAAAATAAAAAATAAAAAAAAGGGCCTGGAACAGAATAGACATCATTTGCTGTTTCCTCAAAGGTTTTTAGAGACCCACCACGCTGCTCCACTGCGGATTGGCAGGCAGGTAGTACACTAGTGCACTCTCTATTCCTTCAATCTCATAGTCCAATTTGACGGGAATCCGACACGACCGAAAAGAGACCAGACGCAAGACCGACGTCATAACGTGCATTCCGAGGCACGGAGGTGGATCACAACGCACACGATCTTAATAGAAAATTTAATTTTGATTTTTGGACCTCATGTCTGTAGTGGAACATGCTAACCACTAGACCAATGAGGTAGTTCTACATATATTAGTGTGTAAGTTTAATTCATATTTGGACAGCGTTATTGGTAATTCAAGGTATCCTCGTTAGGAGATGATAAGGGTAACTGTTTATTATGGCAGGCATATAGTACACAAGTGCACTCTCTATTCTCTCTATTCTACTCTATGAGAGTGAAGGAATCTTCAGTCATAGTCCGATGTGACGGGAATCCGACACGTCTGGAGAGAGATCAGGCGCAGGACCGACGGCTTAACGTGCTCACCGAGGCATGGGTTTGATCACACCGCCAACTTCCCAACTTCGGGCACATATTGAGAAAATCTTAATCACATCATGTCTGTAGTCGAACATGCTAACCACTAGACCAATGAGGCAGTCAATAGAAGTATATAAAACTGTAATTCTACCAAACGGTTTCTTACGTAGGTAGATAGATATATAGATGGAACACCACAAAAAACAACAACAGAAATAGACAATATATTGACATAAACTTGGTGTGTAATTGGGTGATCTCATCCAGACAACTATGCGTTTAGGGAGAACATCAAGGAAAGAAGAGAGCAATTAGGTGGTGATAATAAAGAAATAGATATGCTTAAGTATGTTGTTTTCTTGCCCTTATCCCACTAGGTGGGGTCGGCACAGCATGTTTCCTTTCGCCACTTCACTCTATCCGCTGTCATTTCTACATTCACACCCTTAATACACATATCCTCTTTCACACAATTCATCCACACTTTTTTTGGTCGCCCTCTCCCGGCCCTGCCGCTTACCATCATATTTAGAACCCTCTTACATACATGGCTATCCTCCCTTCTCATTACATGTCCATACCAGGCTAACCTTCCACTCCTTAACTTCTCGGTCACTGGTGCTACTTTCACACTTCCTCTAATATACTCATTCTTAATCTTATCCAATTTTGTCACTCCACACATCCATCTCAACATTCGCATCTCCGCTGCATGCAATTTCCTTTCATACTCCCCTTTGGTGGCCCAGCACTCTGATCCATACAGGATGACAGGTCTTACGATCATCTTATAAATCTTCCCCTTTAGTTTAAGGGGCATTCTGGCACCGCAAATTGTTCCCGAGACCTGCCTCCACTTCATCCAACCTGCATTTAAGTATATTACATAGTATTAATTAGATAGGTTTAGTAGCTATTCTCTTTCAATTCAATTTCAAAGTCGTGGCAGACGAAGTTGCTGGCAGTTTTTTTAAATACAAATTATACAAAAAGGTAGGACAAAATTAATATAAAATTTAAATTTTCACGCCAATATTCCATGATTTCCACCGTTTTTCGTTATAAAAACTCAATCTCCAAGCAATATCGCGGTCTTCGCATCGATCTTGTGTTATGGCCACTATTTGAACAAAATGAAATCCATATTACCACCTTGGCATGCAGAATAAATTGATTTTAACTGACCTACTTTTATATGGAGCGGCTATTTTGTTTCTATTATAACAATTAATAATAAAAGTTAATGATCTCATAATTGCGTTGATCGGGGAAGCACCACATTACAGAATGGCTAAAGCCAAATACCAGGCCAAAGTTTTATGTAGGCACCTCGGCTAACATCGACTCCAAATATAAGAATACGAAGAACACTATAAAAGCAAGAATACGCAATTTAGAGCATATTAATATTTTGTAAGTCTGTTTTGAAGACGGTTCTTTTTTTGTAAAAAATTTTTGATTTTTAGGGGATCTGAAGTAAACATGTTGCAATGTAGCAACAAACGTAAGCTCATTGATATTTGATGACAGACACTTATATTTTCTGCCATAAACCACACCCTTACTGTAAGCCGTTGAGGAGATCCATTGATCTTCATATTTAACTACGACTAGCACTGGAGCACACCGAAGTTACGGTAGGCAGCTCAAATATCTGGATAGCTTATAGAAGATTCTGCCGAGTATCGTTGATTTGCTCCTCAGAGTTGAAGAGTTCCGTCACTTTGTCATGGATTCAATCATCAGAACCTAACCAAACTATCACAAAACAACCCTTGAAGTATATCCTTTCTAATAAAAAAAGAATCATCGAAATCGGTTGGCGTGATCTTGAGTTATTCGTCCACTTGTCGCGCACATGCTTAATGCAAATTTAACACTTATCCGGTTTTCTCATGGATGCCATCATCAGAACTGGATTTTAAAAAATGGGATCCTATGACGAGCCCCACCTTACATTTTAAAAAAATCATCAAGATCGTTCCACCCAGTCGGGAGATATGAGGTAACAATCATAAAAAAAATACTGACGAATTGATAACCTCCTCCTTTTTTGGAGTCGGTTAAAAAAGGAGACTGTTGACAGCTCAAGTCCATCATGTTGCTTTATTGATACAAGAAAATTTATAAATGCCTGTCCTGGAGTTGACAGTGCGATTCACAATATAGTGTTTTAGTAAATGCCTCAAATCTCGCATATTAGAAAGGCATATCGCTAATCTATCTTGGAACTTCATCTTCAAAAGTACTCGTGATTGACTAGAAATTTAGTAAAGTTCTTTCTCAATTCAGAAGGTCTCTGAGTACGGATTTGTTTATTTTTTTTTTTTTGACGCTGGGAAATGCATTTACGCACCCCGACTCTGGGGTCGGGAGTGTGGGACTCGGCGAGGGGGAAGAACTCACAATACCCACTAAAACATGAGTGGGGAGCCAGAGGCTCGTTGAGGCATTCCTCTCTGACCCCTCGGTTGTATTCGGCTCACAGATATTCTACAGGGGGAGGAGTTGCATGAACCTCCGCCTCCTCTTTCCTACTCCCCTTCGTCTGGGCCGGAGTGTCTCAGCGGCATTCACCCTCTCCCTTTGTTGTGCTTCCTTAAGCGAGATGATAGTCTCGCAAAAGGAGGCAACCGCTCTCCAGGCCTGCTCACTGATGACCATTACATCTATAATATTAGCCAGTGAGAGGTTTGTGCCGATCAGCGACGTCAAAATGAGTCGCTGAGAACCCCAGGCGGGACATTCTGCCACCGTGTGGTAAGCTGTATCTAACAAGGCACCACACTCGTAACAGCTGGCCGACGCCTCACAGCCAACAGTTTGATACAGGTATTTACCGAAGCAACCATGACTGGTAAGCACCTGTACCAACCTCTAGGAGAGCGATCCGTGCTCTCTGCCCAGCCACTAATCTAGATGAGGGCGGATCTCCTCTACTATAGCCACGCCCGCCGTTGGGGACCCGAAATCCTCCTGCCACCTTCGGGTCAAAGCTCTGTCAGCTAGAACCCTGACCCTTCTTACTTCATCAGCGTCTGGTAATTCCCCTCTGGTTCTCGCGGCTACTCTTCACTGGTAAGCAGTCGTGAGAACTTCCGCCCTGAGCTCCCATGGGGGATCACCTGCCAACGGATTTGTTTATATTCCGGCAGGATCTGGAACTCTTTAGGCACATGCGAAGGGAGTTGGGTACTCCTGTATATTTAAATAAAAGAAGGCTTTAAAAACAGGCATTTAAAAGTTTCTTACGTCAAATTTTAATAAAAGTCATCATCATCATTTTTGTATACTTCATTGCTGAAGGTCGTGCTTGCTCTAATAACTTAGTGGCTGCATGGACAAGCTGTTTTCATTTCTTTATCCTCGGCTTCTTTCAGGGGTGTTGGAAGTACGAGTCTCGTTATACTGTTTATATGGGTGAGCTAAAGGACGGGTGAGTAGCCAAACAAGCTCAAATATGCCGCATGCTTATGAGGTACTCAAGGTTGATACTAGAGGGCAGGATGTCTGGAAAAAGAGCACCTGGTAGAATCGAAGCGGCAATGGACGGGCATTTTACTGGCCTGGTCCTAACGACAGATAATTAAAAAGCATTGCTCAATAACGAAGAATTTACGACTGACCGCTAAACTTTATCATGAAAATGGCACTAACGGTAGGTGAGCGACACCTTGGTCTTTTTCCTTTTATGCCATAATTAGTTTGTTCAGTTATCTGGTTGTCTTCAGGCCATATGATCAAAATAGTGGAGTAATCGTTGGTAGCAGATGCTGGTAACAATACCTCCCGCTGAGGATCATTAAAGATGCGATGCTCTCCATTGAGAGCGTGTGTTAAACCTCCTTTGGTGTACCCACTGCATTTGCAGAAGAAGACCACTCTCACCCACACGCTCTCACTGGAGAGCATCGCATCTATAATGATCCTCAGCGAGAGGTATTGTTACCAGCATCTACTACCAACGATTACTCCACTATTTTAATCATATGGCCTGAAGACAACCAGATACCTGGACAAACTAATTATGGTAGAAAAGGAAAAAGACCAAGGTGTCGCTCACCTACCGTTAGTGCTTGATTCATGTGTGAGTGTGGTCTTCTTCTGCAAATGCAATGGATACACCAAAGGAGGTAGGATACTAAACGGTGCAACTCCTCCCGCCTCCGTGAATCCTCAGCCTCAGGGATGAAGAGGTTTCCGCTGGGTTTTAGCGGGCAAGTCCCACATTCCTGACCCATTCAGGGCGGGGTATGTACGCTTAAGCATTTCCCAGCACAGAAAAGGTGGTAGAAATAATAAAGGTAACACGCAGTTTTCCACTAGGTGTAAAAATAAACTATGTTTACTTACTAGCAGTGTCAAAAGTGCCAATTCATAGGTTGACTTTTGAAATAATCGATTCAAATATCGCCACGCCTTCGCTTCGGACAGTGAAGGTCACATGTCCCCGCGGGGCAAAGGTAATTAACAGGAACAACTTTTAATAATGGAAACCTGTGTATCCAACGGAGTTTTGGTTACATTTATCCTATAACTAGCGACCCGCCCCAGCTCCGCAGGTAAAAAAGATTACAATGGTCTTCACGAATTCAATATTTAATAAAAACTTAGTTCAATTCAGATTATCCGTTTGAGTGTTGATTTTCTAACGCAGTAATCTGTCCGCGTATGATTAACGGAAATAACAGTAGGTTGTCCCGCCCCCACACGGCCGTTTTTACGTCTATTGCCCCGAGGGTCGAACGATGCTAAATTGCCTCTCAGAACTTAAGTGTTCATGAAATACCACCAAATGTGATGATTTTTATGTTTGCTAATAGTTAGAATATACTCAATGGTTTTCATCATCGCCATCCTTGTTATCACATCACTTAAGTAAGTAGCAGCCCATTAATGTCCCACTGTTGGGCACAGGCCTCCTAACTCCGAGGAGCGAGGGTTTTTAGAGCGGATTAGCAGGCATACAGTACACAAGTGCACTCTCTATTCCTTCACTCTCATAGCCCGATGTGACGGGAATCCTACACAACCAAAGAGAGATCAGGCGCAGGACCAACGGCTTAACGTGTTCTCCGAGGCACGGGGTTGGATCACACCGCCAACTTCCCAACTTTGGGCAAATATTGAGAAAATCCTAATATAAAACTCAATATTGATTTTTGAATTGGCCCGACCCGGGACTCAAACCGAGGACCTCATGTCTGTAGTCGAACATGCTAACGACTAGACCAATGAGGCAGGCAATCATATCCTTTATTTAAACAAAAACACGAATAATCATTAATAAACACTCACAGTTTATAAAATACCACAAAAAATCTTAACCCCTGTTACTAACGGTCAGTTTGTAACTGATTTATTTTTATTGTCTGGCTGTATTTATACGCATATTATGTTACCAAAAAGCGAGATAGATAATACACATTATGACTTAAAAAGAAAGAGATGCTTATATTACAATCAATTGCAAGTGCCCTTACAACTTGTGGGCTATGGGGCTCATTGTTTGGATGGTTTCAAAGTCTATAACAGACATCAGCACAGACAATTTTTGTATTTTATAGATATCAGGGTGAGTTACGCAAAAGCCTGGCCAAGTAAAACTAGTAATAAAGCGTTCGCGAAACGAGTACAAGCAATTACATGAAATGCATTTGGCGAGTGGTGGATCGCTCCATCTGGCAGTTCTCCAAATGGCTTGAGATATCTTGGTACTAGAATTTACTATCTACAACTACTACGGCACGAGTCAATGACCTCTAGAACAAAAATACATAGCAAAATGAATAAAACAATATACATTGAACAACCATAAAGTCAAAAACAACTTTCAGACCAATGAGGGTAGGTTAATTTTGTGTACGACTCAAACAATGTTAAAGCCACAAATTACCTCTTCTATATTTTACTGGTTTTAGAATCGCTCACTAATTTCTAGGTTAAGTCACTATATTACACACTTTCAATGACTTTTAACACAATACCAACGTGGATACAAACTAAGAAATGTCACTAGGCGAACGTTCCTTCATTCTCCTTGTTACATTTCTTATAACAAATGGCGCACTCAAAAAAATAATAAGTCCACCAATCACAGTCGTCGTGAAAACGACGACTCAACAGAAGTTTTGATTAAATTTGAGATTTTCTTAAGTTTTACTAAGGCCTCAGCATAATAAACGTATATAGTCATTTAATAGCAATCCACAACTAAAATAATAATAATAACAGTAGTCTGTTGTATTACAATTAATGTGACATCTGGGCAAAGGATTCTTACGATGTGCAGTTACACGTCAACTGTTCCACGGTAAGCGGCATTATTATTTACCTAATCCTAAAAACTACAATAACAAACAATAAATAAACAAAAGCATGTTGGGGAGGGATTCAGATTCACGACGAATCTCCTCGGGTTCAGTGGACTGTATGTGGTTCTTAGGTCTTCGATCTTCGGTTCTTGAGGGTTCGGGTCTTCGGTTGTTTCTCGCTTGGATCTTCAGTGTTCGGTTGTTCGGCGTTAGTTTTTCAGGTTCAGTGCTTCGGTCTTCAGTTCTTAGTGGATCTATTTGTCCGTATTCTTGCTTGGGTATTCGGTTCGGCAAAATTATGGGTTCTTGATGTTCACAAGTCGCGCTTAGTAGGGATCTACTACTCTCGGGAGTCTAAGGCAAATGTGTCATCCAATTTTTTGTTCGGACAGTGTGTAGCCCTACTGGCTTTTACAGCGTAACCGGAAGGAGGACTGGCTTTTATAGATGCCACCACATTTCGAGTGCGAGACCTGAAAAGGGCTCGCTCTCCGGGGAAACGCCGCTCCAAGGACGTCTCCTGCGAGACCGAGCCTCGGCTTGGAGCGACGTTATCGCAGAAACATCACCGGAAAAGGAAGAATCACAAGCGCCCCCGGGAACGTGGTTAAAGTCCACGTCCGGGTGACGTCAGAAATCGGGGACCCCGACTCCGCCGGTGGAGTCGCGTGTCATCTAACTCTGGGAGAGTCCTTTTATACAACTCTCCTGCTCGGCATGTACATAAGGCGTCACGCGCAGGAGAGAGGGCGATCGCGGGTGCTGAGATAGGAGAGGGAGGGGGTCGCCGGCGGTAGACCAATCATAATTAGTCGCCGCCGGCGTGCGTGTGTGCATGCGTTCGTGCGTACGTGCATGCGTGCGAGCATGTGTGCCTACGTGCGTTCTTGAGTATGTTCGGAGTGTCTTTAGTTGTTAATCCTACTGGTTTTTTCAGCGTAACCGTGAAAGGTGAAAGTGTTCCTGCATAAATGCGTGTGTGTATGCCTGCTATCTGTTGTTTACTCGTGTCTACGTGTTTTTACCTGTCGGCGGGTTTCACTGTGTGTATCTCTCTCCTATGCATTAAAAAATTCAGGTAATTCAACATTTGAAGCCATATCGACTTATTTTGAACTAATCTAACAAATCCAATATCTCAAAAATGGTTCACTTTTCTTAATAAACAGTCACCCTTATCATCTCCTAACGGGGATACCTTGAATTACCAATAACGCTGTCCAAATATGAATTATACTTACACACTAATATATACAGACCTGCCTCATTGGTCTAGTAGTTAGCATGTTTGACTACAAACATGAGGTCCTGGATTCGAGTCCCGGATCGGGCCAGTTAAAAAAATCAATATTACGTTATCTATTCACGTTATGCCGTCGGTCCTGCGCTCGATCTCTTTCCGGTCGTGTCGGATTCCCGTCACATCGGGCTATGAAAGTGAAGGAATAGAGAGTGCACTAGTGTACTACCTGCCTGCCAATCCGCAGTGGAGAAGCGTGGTGGGTCTATGCCTTAAAAACCATTCTCCTATGAGTGAGTCTATTAATATACATATATGTCGGAGTGCAATAGTCTGTGGAACACTGACGCCATCTATCTATCGGCATGAGGCAGAGTCAATAAGTGGTAGTCCGGCGCGCGTCTCACGGGAGTTCTCGGGTGGCGGCCCGCCGGTGCTGTCGACTTTTGAAACTGTCGCGTTTCTAGCTATCATCATTAATGATTTTGTGTTAATTGATATCGGGAACATTAAGTAATTGAATATTATAACCATAAATGACGATGTAGGCGGAGAACCCTACGCCCCTGTGCTTTATGCTTCCTTCTCTCTTATTCTCCGACATATATAAATATATACATGTATTCACCGACATATATGTATTCCATTAAAGCCTAAGCCCAGCAGTGGGACAATAATAAGCCGCTAGGTATAAAGGATTTACAAAATCACATCGCGTAATAATTTGTGAACGAAACGAACTTTGACTGTGAAACATGATGGCATATTCATTTAATTTAAAAGCTTTGTAATTAATGTGAGAGGTTAAACCTAATTGCAATGCCATTAGCGATAATAGTGCGCCCGTATTAGTTTGATATAGAATTTTCTAGACGTTTCTATATATAAAATAGTGTCGAAAATCGAAACTGATAAAACCCAGCTGTAGTCTGTCATTGGCTGCCATTTTTTCTTGAAACGAAAAGAGTTTCTTCTTGTTAGATTCAACCGTAACTAATAGTCGTAGATTTATTATAAACAGACACTTTTGACTATTAATTACATCTGTTTTCTATTGAAGATAGATTGGAGGAAGTCTTGTCTCATCAGCAATCCTCTTTATCCGATTTCCTCCCGTGTATCTTCCATCTATTGCGGTTTCCGTTTACCAGAAACCATTTTTCTGGACATTCTGCCATCTAGGATCAACCATGAGTATTCAAATAAGAATCCCCTTTGAAGGCATCTGAAAAAAGCAACCATTCTTCGCACGATGGTCGTCAGAAGTATGTGGCTTATTGAAGCTCGTTTGAGTACTCACCTATCCTTTAAACTCAATGAAGAGTATTACAAGATTTCCGCACCCAAAGCTCCTAAAAAAAACAGAGGATATAAAGATATGGAAGCATCCACGCAACCACTGAGACATATCAAAGCAGGCAAGACGATCAACAAGGAAGTATACAGATATGATGATAATAACCTTCATTACTAAAATTTGACTCTAACAAGTTGACACTTTAAAAAACTTGAAACTTTTCAACATAATATAGAGAGAAGCATGTTAAATATCAAGAAAACAGATAAAATGACACTCGACAACATCAGAAAGAAAATAACACCACAGATGTCAGTTATTTTATAAGAAAACAGAAGTGGAAATGGGCAGGTCATGTAGCGAGAAATGGCAAACACAATTGGGCTAGTGACGTCACAGAATGGTACCCAAGGGTAAGAGGAGGAGAGGAAGACCCGTCTAAATATGGGAATACGAAAAAAAGGGCTCGCAACCTGTCTCATGTGGAAGAGGAAAGCCGATGACCGAAAAACTGGCCTATTTTTGGGGAGGCTTAGGCGAAAACATAGTTTGTAATTTAGATTTAAGGTTGTCAATAATGGCTATTATTATTTACGTGCCTATTTTTATCGCCCTTTTGATTTATGTCGGAGAGTACGAGAGAAGGAGAAGAAGCATAAAGCATGGGCATAGGGTTCTTCGCCTACATCATCGTTAGTGTGGATCGCATCCATACTGCCCACACAGTATGGATGCGATGTTTTTGTGTAATGTTGGTGCAATCAAACACTTTATTAATTTACTCAGATTACAATGTTCAATCACTTAATGTTCCTGATAACAATTTACATAAACTAATTAATAATAATAGCCAGGAACGCGAAAGTTTCATTAATTGACCGCTCTGGCGGACTGTCCCTCGGGAACACGTCCACGGTTGGCTCACGACATATGACTCTGTCCCACGCCATAGACAGTTGGCGCCAGCGTTCCATAGACTATTGCACTCCGACATGTAAATATAAAAGAACAACCAGCTCTTCTAGTGTGTCCTGTCCTCAAATGCTCTGAGACGAGCTGGTTCCAAGAAATCTCTAATCATTCCCTGAATGCCCACTTCTTAGTTTCTTGGAGCCGCTGACTGCTTTGCTTTTTAAGTCCCGTGTCTCACCATATCAAAGATTGGATCAGACAATACTTGACGACGCGATGAGTATATACTTTCCTCATCTTATGGATGGGTTCTTTGACGTTTATTGGAGGATAAACTAGAGCTTGACTGTGATCAATTTACTCTCAAAGGTTTCTAGACAGCATTGTTCTATAATGTAAGTATTTTGCTTGGTGTATTTACTGGTAGGTTGGTAACTAGACAAGGCCGAAGCCTTCCAACTACACCTTTCCTTTTATTGCTAATGGTTAGTGTTGATAAGAGAACGTCGTGGTTTAAGAGAAGATGTAATAATAATAATAATAATAATAATAATAATAATAATAGCCTTTTATTTTTTACATCACACTTACATAAAACAAGTAAAGTAGCCGCAGAGAAAAAAAAAAATGTGATGCCGAAAAAGGGAACACCGCTCAGCGATTGTTGGGATTTCGTCCCAACGCTGGTTTTCAGCGGAGACCCGGACGGACACAAACAAACAAAAACACAAAGAAACCAAACGAAATAAAGTATGTACAATAAATACTAAATAAATAGATAATACATAATTAATACATAATAAATAATTAATTCTTAATTAATACGTCAGTGACAACCTAACAATTACTAACTAATCTATTTGCCATTCTCCGGAAAATGTTGGAAAGTTAATTATAATAATGTATT
>JACTOM010000830.1:442215-461759 GCA_015832385.1 Elymnias hypermnestra | reverse complement strand
GGCCAGGTCAAGAGTACTCTAAACCGACGAACTTGTATGAAAGGTTTAATGAGAATGAAAGAAGCGAAGGAGATATGCAAGGATCGTGGCAAGTGGAAGGATGTTGTCTCTGCCTACCCCTATGGGAATGAGGCGTGATGCTATGTATGTATGTATGTTTCGTTGACTACAACTTCCTAACATAAATAATACTTACACGACTGAATTATGGGCTATAATACGAAATCTTCGCGGTTAAAGTTTCACCATCGATCAATTTGCGAAATGTGCAAATGTTTCGAACTGACTTCATAAACTTCGGTTAACTTAAATTTGCTTGGAAATTTTATAGCAGGAAACTTTTGATACACCTTGACAGGTCTTAATTTGTATTTTCTTGTCCTAGACGGCTTTGTCCATGGATCGTTACCAATCTAGCAGTAATGACATGCCACCAAGCAAAAATAAAAACTTGATATGTACTTGACGAAAGTAGAGGTTTGCACTTGTTGCTAAGGCAGTCGGATAGTTCAATAGAAAGAGACGGCTATTACTTGTTAAAGGCCCGATCCAAGACCGCACAAGGGGTGCTATAAAAGGAGCCGAGAGCTCGGGTTCTGTACCCCGGCCGCGGCTCCCAGTCGCGGACCCATGGGCGTCAAGACTAAGCACCTGTCCGTTTGTCTTTTTCAGGAGCAGCAAACGTTGCTCTAAGCCTAGGTCCGTGCCTCGCAGAAGGCGCCCTTAGAGCAACGTTTCCCCCCACGACGCAGCAGGGCCCTTCTACGGGCCCACCCCCCGGCAGAGCTTCTGCGCTCGCCATCCCTCTCGGTTACGCTGTAAAAGCCAGTAGGGCTAACAGCAATTACACACTTCGAAAAAAAAAGGGTTCTGTACGCATTCTTAGTGACTTAGGGACGGACCATTGTCTTTGTGATACCTCAAACTCATTATCATTTATTTTTACTAGCTGAACCCGTGACTTCGTCTGCGTGGAATGTTTTTGAGTAGCATTTTCAATAATTTATCTGTTCTCAGCTGGCCTCTGCTCAGCATAAGCAGTTTTCTACCAAAGTTCAAGTCTCTACGCCTTGTGGTTCCAGAGATATCGTGATGTGTCATTAGCTAACACCCCCGCATCCCGGCCTCCCTCAAATCCGAGATGCTTAAGACCACAATCAAATAAGTGCAATAATAATCTATAAAATCATAATTATCTATAATTTATAACATATAGCATAAAGTCATTTCAAAATTTGCAAAACCGTGCAAAGAACTCGACAATTTCAGTCTAATATTTTAAAAAGATAAATTCCCAATACACCAGGAAAACATGATTACAGGAAATATAAAATAATGGTTAAAGAACAACAGCATGCAAAGGCGGTTGTTCGCGCACGATGGTATCGTTGCTCTGTAGGCATGACGCGATATACTCTGTGAAGATAGTTTTATCTGTGGGGTCAGAATCCTGTGGAATAAGTGTCAAATTCGCTAAGCGCTTTGAGGAAGGCCACGATCTAGGGCCGTCGCGGGATTGTGCGGGATCCTACGCGTCATTTGGTTCGGGGGGTTAGCCGAAATCCTCGACGCGTTGGACGCAAGGAAGTGCGGGATCCTACGTGTCATTTGGTTCGGGGGGTTAGCTGAAATCCTCGACGCGTTGAACGCAAAAGACTTCCCTCCATTGGAGTTAGGGAACAGAAGAGTGAACCAGCGTCGCCGATCACGGACTTCCGCGACGCTTTGGCAGGTTACATACTCTATACATTCCACAACTACACTTTACAAATCACATTTCACGGGAACAGACACCTGCCGGAGTCAACGCCTTCGAGGGGAGAGGCGCCTGGAGATGAGGTAGGTGAGAGCTTCCTAATAGCTGTTCGATACCTCTGGAATCTCTAATAAAACTATCTCCTCCCGCCGTCCAATGTGATCGAGATTAACCACGCCATCATGGGCCTGGCGACCTTGGTAGTCTCCACGAAATGGTCACGGACGGCGTGAATAGCGGTCTTATTGCAAAAGCAATCTGTCATTAACAGACAAAGGTTATCTGTTAACGAGTAGTAATGGACAGTAAGTGGCGTAATAAAAACTACACACAATACATAAATCAATAAAACAAATGTGATTATAGATACTAAGACACAACAGTATAGTAATCTTAGTTACATTTACAGTCCAAAGAGAAAATATTCCGAAATGATACGAAAGAGATTAGGACCGATGGCTTAATATGCTTCATTTGCTCTTTCCGTGAAGTGAATTTTTCAAGCCGTGAAACCCCATCAAACTTTGCAATTGCCGACTTAAATTTTATAGCAGAAACATTTAACGGAAACCTTTTATTGAATTTCAAACTGATTAGTTTAAATCATTACCCAAGCAAGTTGATAAAAAAGAAAGAGAAAGATCAAAGCTCTTATTTATGAAACAGACGTTTTATTACTTAAGAATATAAATACGAATCCACATCTTAATGAAACAGACAGGAATATTTGCTCAATTCGCATTCAACTGTAGAAATCTTCATCATTTTATTGCCCTTATCCAAATAGGTGGGGTCGGCACAGCATGTTTCCTTTCGCCACTTCACTCTATCCGCTGTCACTTCTACAATCACACCCCTTACACACATATCCTCCTCCGCCCTCCTGCATACATGGCTATCCTTCCTTCTCATAACATGTTCACACCAGGATAGCTTTCCAGTCCTTAACTTCTCGGTCACTGGTGCTACTTTCACACTTCCTCTAATATACTCGTACTCAATCCTAATATTAACTAATTTTGTCACTCCACATATCAACATTCGCATCTCCGCTGCGTGCAATTTCCTCTCATTCTCCCCTTTGGTGGCCCAGCACTCTGATCCATGCATGATGACAGGTCAAACGATCGCCTTAAAATTTCCCCTTTAGTTTGAGGGGCATTCTGGCATCGCAAATTTTTTCCGAGATCTGTCGCCACTTCATCCAAGCTGCTTGTGACATCCCGGTCAATGTAGCCGTCGCTTTGGAAGATGTAGATTCGAAGGGATACACCATCGAAGAAAAACTGGATTGGTCCCCGATGGATCGCATTAAACCGTAGAAATAAATACCTCATTTTCACTACTACTATAATACGAAGTAGGGTAGTCTCCAACAGAACCATAAAAGTATCAAAACTCAGTCTTTATTACATCAATCCTCAATTTATTCCAAAAAATAGGCACGTATGATTAGGTATTGAATAGTCTCTAGCCATACTTCTTTATTAAGTTAAGCCCTTCTTTAAAAATCTTTCGACTTGGTTCCTGCGGTATAAATTCTGGAGTTTCTATATCTTCACTGATAGGTACATAACGTTTAAAGGCATCAAACACTTGACTTTTTGCTTCTTCTTTCTTGAGAATTCTCTTTATACCAGCCAATAGATATTCAATCCTCATAAGAGCTTTTGTAGACAACATTTTATACTCATTATCTAACTGTTTACTTTTGAACACTTTGCCTTCAATCTTCTTAATTTCTCTAGCAATATTTTTCTTTACATCTCCTGGTGTATTTGTAACATTATCTGCTTCAGTTGTTTCTTGGATTTTATCATCAAAATAATCATTTTGCACAAAATTCATTCTTTCCGATGTCCCAAAATCTAATTTATCTTCGCTTAAACCATTTGGATTTGGGTACGTGGTTGAATCAAGTTTTTTTATGTGTATTATTTTTGAATCTTCAGAGAAAACTAAAGGGACTATGAATATGAATGAAAAACAGTATTTAATCATTTTCAATTTCAGTTTCTTTTTATTCCATTTGATTGTTTCTGTTGAACAAAGTAGCGTGAAGGATTGGAGCGGTCGAGTCAATGTAATAAAATGATTTGCCATCGGAGCGCATCGAACTATGCGAAATCGTTGAATTAAAACATCAGCCGATAAAGCTACGTATTTTAATGGAAAATACGACGTACATATTTGCATTAAATTAACTGTCAATTAAGCGAATAAATGGTATATCGCTTACTAAACTAAATACGAATTAAAATTTTAGGTATTAATATAACCTTTATAAATTAATGATGTTTAAGGTCATTTAAGGAATAAAATTAAGGATCCCAGTTGCACATTGAAGCTCAATATGACATAATATAAACTTAAAGATGTAGATTCAAAAAACAGCAATTTTAACAACAGTTTTGAAGTTGAAGAAAAGAATGCTGACGCGAATATAAAAAGCGAGTTAACAAACCACTATTACGCCATCAAAATTCTGTGCAAATCTACCCACAGAATAATAGAATGGGCCCAAAAAAAAAATATTTTCCTTATGTTCAACATAAAAGCACTCACGTTTATCCCCTTAACATAAGAAAACAGTTGCTTTATTGGTTCCATAGTTTTCGTAGAATGTTTGTTTAATCACCCGACGTTAGAGACATTGGGCCAATGTTGATTTTGGAGCGATTTTAATTAAATTACGTGCTTTCGCCCTTATTGCTGTAGATTTTAGGGCACAAAGCTTGTCTGTTTACTTAACTATAGTGGAATAATGTGGTTTATACTCCAGAAAATGGAACAAGACCTTTTCAGGGCCCCGTATAAAAGTATCCTAGCTCCTAATTAGAACTTTTAGAAGATTGTAGACTACTAAACTCAGTCTGACTGCCTCATTGGTCTAGTGGTTAGTATGTTCGACTACAGATATGAGGTCCTGGGTTCGAGTCCCGGGTCGGGCCAATTCAAAAATCAATATTGAGTTTTCTATTAAGATTTTCTCAATATTTGCCCGAAGTTGGGAAGTTGGCGGTGTGATCCACCCCCGTGCCTCGGAGAGCACGTTAAGCCGTCGGTCCTGCGCCCGATCTCTCTCCGGTTGTGTCGGATTACCGTCACATCGGACTATGAGAGTGAAGGAATAGAGAGGCCTGTGCCCAGCAGTGGGACGTTAATGGGCTGCTACCTACCCCAAACTCAGTCACTTATCACGGAGGTCAATCTATTCGCGATTGGCTTGAAATTTACCCAATATTCTTAATGTCAGTTATGAAAAATGCAAATAATATATCAATTAACACAGAAGTAGTTTCGCAATTAGTGGCGATGTAGGGAAACCCTTATTATTAGTGTAGAACACCTACGAGCGCATCCTGAAGCGTTAAAACTAACGATGACCAGGTCTGGAGGGTTAGAGCTATCGCCGAGAGAGCACTGTTCCAAAAGTGGAGCCAAGATATTGGGTCCTCAACTGTGCTTGTGATCACGGTGGCAGCGATTCGTTCTCATCTGGAGACATCGATTGTTAAGAGGCACGGATTCTATTACTATCGTCTGGTGGCTGATCAGGCATGATTGCTTCGGCTAGTACCTCCAGCAGGTAGGTCGTGAGGAAGTGCGCGTTCACGTTGGCAGAGTGTACGACGTAGACGCCTCAACAACATGTCTTGTTGATACTTAATAGCATAATTGTGTAATGCTCACCAGAGAGTTTGAATGGAGGGAGGTTGCATTGTTTTGCGAGACCATCATCTCGTTAAAGGCAGCAAATGAGAGGTAAAGGGAATTTGCGGCTGATGACCTTCCCCTCCGTCGAAAGAGGCTGAGTGGCAGAATGAGCAAGTATGCACTCCACCATTCTCCTCAGTAAACCGTAGACTCTCACTGTCCGCATCATCCAGATTACTAGAGTAGAATGTGAAATGGGATCCACTAGTGACTTCATCAAAGGGTGAGAGGTCCACTTGGTATTAGTGGGTATTCTGGTTACATCCACGAATCCCACACTCCCGCATTGGTCTAGTGGTTAGCTAGTTCAACTACAGACATGAGGTCCTGGGTTCGAGTCGTGCCCGTATCGGGCTAATTCAAAATGGATACTGAGTTTTCTATTAAAATTTTTTCAATATTTGCCCGAAATTGGGAAGTTGACGGTGTGATTCCACCTCTTTGCTTTGGTGGTCACGTGAAGCCGTTATTTCTGCGCCTGATCTCTCTCCGGTTATGTTGTCACTTGTGTACTATGCCTGCCAATCCACAGTGTTGCAGCGTGGTAGGTCTATGCTCTAAAAACCCTCATATGAGTAAGAAGGCTTGTGCCCAGCAGTGGGATGTTAATGAGCTGCTACTTACCTTACCCATTGCCCATATATACAATTTTTATGTTTAAATCAATGGGTAAGACAGTATAAAGATATGTTTTAGGGTTACGTAGTAAAATAGAACCCCTATAGTTACGCCACATTCACCTTTCTCTCTTTTTCCCAATCGCTTAGTAAATAAAGGAGCTTAATAAAAATTTATCACTATTCTAAAGAAGCTTTTATCGTATCAAACGACCACAAGAAAGAAATAATTGTTGGGTATTCCTTATATTCATGACCTCTGAATAACATGAAACAACAATTAGGGGCTGTGATAAGAAAATCTGTAGTAACGCGTTTATCTCAGAAACTATAGATTTGAACTGCAAAAATTATTTCAGTGTTGGGTAGCCCATTTACTGAGGAAGGTTGCAAGATATATAACATCAGGGTACCATTAATAGGAGATGATTATCGAAAAATATATTCCTTTTTGTGGCTTCCATTGTGACTCTTAAAATGATCCAAATAAACAGTCATTGACTGTATATATTAGTGCCTGGGTTTTTCTCATCTTTAGTTGAGGGTTGCGGGCCTAGAGGCAATGCCTCCCGGGCATCTTCCTCAGACATCAATTTGATGCCTGGTATTTTGTTTTGCCCGCATTCATACGGGCTGGTTCCCGCTGGCTACGCTAGCGGGTCCATCCAGGTCAAGTCCGGGTATTGCCACTGATATTGCGTCGTCTTCGCCGTCATCATCGCCTACATCAGGAGGCGGTGACAGCAGAAGCTCACGAGGCAGGGGACGCCCAGTGTTTCCTGCTCTTGGGTGCTGGCTGGCAATGCCGTGGAGGTGTATGTGTGGGGAGTTGTCCGCGTGGCGGAACATACTCCTCGCCAAATTTCGGACGAACACCTCCACGGTGGGCGTCCTGGTGTCACGGTGGATGACGTCATTTCTGACGTACCTCGGAGCTCCTACTATCATACGTAGGCACTTGTTCTGCTGGATCTGCAGCCTACTTCTCCTATATATCAGTCGGAATCAAATAGTTTCCGGAACGCCGGCGCCATCTATCAGCGCTGGACAGAGTCAATCAGTCACAGGCCGGCAGCGTTCTCGACAGTTCTCTAGTAAGCGTCCGTCCGAGCGGTCGTCAATTGAAACTGTCACGCATTCTCAACGTATTCTGTTAATGTTCCTAAGTTACATTACCCACCGACGCCCACATTTTGGAGAGTAAATTATGGACACCACTAATGACGATGTTGGCTGGAAGCTGGTCTTTAAGGTTACCTCACTAAAACCTTTTTCATTGTAATAAAATTTGTTTCACTAAGTTTCTTAGTTAAATAAACACATTTGTAAAGATATTATTTTAATGGGTTTATTGACAAAATTTTCTATAACGTGTAATGCGACATGTGAATACGGACGAAAAAATAGGAGGCGATGGAAAAGTTTTTCTTTTAAAATACTGTATGATTTAATGAAACCACGATGCAATTGAAACAGCTGATGCCAGCCAGCTCCGCCAAATTGGACTGGGCTGCTTAACTAAGCACTTGTTTCTTTACTCCCTACTCCCACTTAGTGCCTGGCTGTAATACGACATGGGATATATGAAAGGAACATTTTAAGCCATAGAATAAAGGTTTAATTTCAAAAAACATCCATATTGGACTTAGCTGCTTTTTCTATATATCACTTAGAGGCCGGCTGTAATGCGATATGCGATAGATAGACAAAATAAGACACGATGAAAAAAACACTTTGAAAATTGTTGTGAGGTTTTATAAAACAGCTGATGTAAGGTATAGGCGCCGCCATATTAGACTTGGCTGCGCTGTCAAACCAAACCCCATTTGCTTTATCTCCACTCCAAGGCTTGTAATGCGACATGCGATAAATAGACGGAAAAATAAGAAACTAGGTGAAAAACTTTCATTTTGAAAATCGTTGTGTGATTTTATGAGAGCATAAGTGAATCAGCTGACGTGAGCTATGGATGCCACACGCCATGTGTCTTACCCCACTCTACGACCGGATGTAATGCGACATGCGATAGATGGAAGAAACAAGTTGAGGTGATGTAAACAGTTTTACATTTAAATAAGATTGTGTGGTTTTATAAAAAAAATGCAAGTGAAACAGCTGACGCAAGCTTTGTGCGACGCCATATTGATCTTGGCTACTCGAGTGCATTTTACATATGTGAAATGCGATAGATAGACAAAAAATAAGAGACGATGAAAGAAAATTCGCTTTAAAAATTATGTGGTTTTATAAAATCACGATGCAACTGAAATAGATGATGCGAGCTATGGGCACCGCCATATTGGACTTGGCTGCTCTGCTGAGTGGCATTTGCTTTACCCCCATCCCGCGACCGGTTGTAATGCGACATGCAACACACGGACAAAAAATGATGGTGATGAAACGGTTGGTGCAAGCTTTGGGCGACGTCATATTGGATTTGACTATTTTTCCGAAAATCTATTTTTTACATTCGATAAATAGACCAAAGAAATGGGGTATGTCTGTGTTATGGACTCGGCCACTTGTTGTACATGAATATGTCTCGACGTGGTCATTAATGCAGAGACTCTGGAAGGTCTCAATGCAATGCTCGATGACCTCAGCAGAGCTTCTCGACAGGGGAAAGTTATGTCCAATTTATGTCCAAAACTGCCTCATTGGCCTAGTGGTTAGCATGTTCGACTACAGACATGTGGTCCTGGGTTCGAGTTCCGGGGTCGGGCTAATACAAAAATCAATATTGAGTTTGCTATTAAGATTTTCTCAATATTTGCCTGAAGTTGGGGAGTTGGCGGTGTGATCCACCCCCGTGCCTGGGAGAGCACGTTAAGCCGTCGGTCCTGCACCTGATCTCTCTTCGGTCGTGTCGGATTCCCGTCACACCGGACTATGAGAGTGAAGTAATAGAGAGTGCACTTGTGTACTATGCCTGCCAATCCGCATTGGAGCAGCGTGGTGGGTCTCTGCTCTAAACCCCTCTCTAATGCGAGTGAGGAGGCCTGTGCCCAGCAGTGGGACGTTAATGGGCTGCTACTTACTATGTTCCGCTCCACCCAGTCATCGTTGAGAACTCGGCACTCGAAATTGTTAACGAATATACATACCTGGGACACATAGTCCAGCTATGTAGGTCCAATTTAGAGAAAGAGGTCTACTGCCGGCTCCAACTCTGTAAGGCAGCGTTCGGGAAATTCCGGAAGACGTTATCGCCCAATATCCCTCAGTGCCTGAAGACTAAACTCTTCGAACAGTGTGTGTTGCCAGTGCTTACCTACAGATCGGAAACGTGGTCGCTGACTATGGGCCTCATTCGAAAGCTTAGAGACTCACTCAGTGTGCGATGGAGAGGGCTATGCTCGGAGTTTCTCTGAACGATGAAATCAGAAATGAGGAGATCTGTAGCAGAACCAAAGTCACTAAGTCCTACGAATCGTGAACCTGAAGTAGCAATGGGCGGGTACATACTCCGAACGACCAATGGATGTTCGGGCCCGAAGATGCTGAAATGGCGACCCCGCAGTGTAGGGAGACCTCCCACAAGGTGGAACGACGATATAAGGAGCTTGTTAGGGAGGGATTCAGGTTCAGACGAATCCCTCCGGGTTCGGTGGACTGTATTGGTTCAGGTGCTTTGATCTTGCGGGTTCGGTGTTCAGTTCTTGAGAACTTCGGTCTTGCAGTTTCAGATCTTCGTTGCTTGAGGGTTCGGGTCAGTTCAGTTGTTTGTGGTTCGGTTCGTAGAGTTCTGGTTTGATAGTCACAAATCGCACTTAGTACTGAGATCCACTCCGCTCGAGAGTCTAAGGCGAAATGTGTCCGATCGAACTATGGGAGTCTCTTTTTATATAAATCTCTCACCCGACAGCCACATGCGGCCGGACGAGCGAGAGGGCAATTGCGGGTGCTGAGGTAGGACAGGGAGGGGGTCGCCGGCGGATGACCAATCAGAATCAGTCGCCGACGGCGATGCGCTAGGCTCGGAGCTACCGTCCGCAACAGAGCTGGAGCCAGGCAGAGCAAGATTGAAGCAACGACGACGACTGCGAATACGTCTCGAAAAGAGGTTTCCCCTCCACCGCGTGCAATGTGTAACAATCCTTACTTAGAATAACAAATTCTTTAATCTTTTAACTATCTATTAGTGTAATTGGATTTCGGATGTAGCTGATAGACATCTAGCTACAACACCAAACTGTATCTTCTATTTTGTTATCATTCGTTTTTTTAAATTGCCTCCCCATTTCAATTTTTTAGACGTATTCACGTCAAAATTACGCGCGATGGAAAACGAGTGTTACAGTTTAAAATATAATTATTATGATGTAAATTCTGATCCCCAGATAGTAAATGCCTTGACCCAAATGCAATCGGACAAAAATAAACAGTTACTTTTTCGCATTCAACAGTAATTGCGCGGAAATCGCTGGGAAAAGCCTCGTTAGTTTTTCAATTTGCAACAATAATTACGAAATGTTAATAAAAATAAAATAAAATTTAACTGTCTTTAACGTTTAAAAAAGAGATTTTTTAGTAATTGCATTGCAATGTCATCACAATTGTTTTTTTTAGTAAAATGAGTTTATCGTGACGCATGAACTCTTCAAACTATTTTTATGAATCAAAAGCGACTCATGAGATAAGGACATTATATTAACACGGTTTCTTACAAACTATATACTTAGTATATGTGTAGAAGGCTTAAAGGCTACCATTAATAGGGACTCTTTTAAACATTGTAGAGTAACGTCTATTTAGACGTGAATACGTCTTTAAAATCGCATCCATAGGTAATTTTAAAAAACCAATGATAACAAAATCGGGGTATACAATTTGGTGTTGTAGCTACATATCTATTACTTCCATCTCAAATTAAATGACACCACTGGATAGCTGAAAGATCAAAGAATTTATTACGCCAAGTAAGGACTGTAACACATCGCGTACGTCGGAGGGGGTATCCCCATTTTGAAGGTCATTCTGTTACGTATCAAAGTTTCATTTAGTATAATATATTTTAACACAGTGAAGCTACAACGTTCATTCAGGTTTCAAACGACAACTCTCCTCAAAAACTATCTATTAACATAAATAATAATGTTTTATATATAAACTATTACTCGTTACGAGACGTATTCACGTAAAACAAACGGCCATGTCTATATCACAGCCATACGTAAATACTTACTAATATTATAAATGGGAAAGTCAGTCTGTTTGTCTCAATTTTATTGGACCGATTCAAATGAAATTTGGTACACAAATAGTCTAGAGTTTTAGAAAGAGTTGATAAGGATGGAAACCCAAGTAAAAAGCATAGGAAGCTGATGATTAGGATGATAAGTGAAACTATGTTTCGAGTCTTCGATATTATATCTCAAACTTTACTCTTCTTGTGCTATTAATAGAATGTATCTCGTTCTTTTGTGCTAACTTAGACTGCCCGACCGCGTTTTATTGGCCCCGTAATTTGCCCGCGCTTTTTAACGGAAGTAACGGTTGCCTGCCCCACCCCGGCATGGAAGTTTTACCGCCGGAAGCCACGCGGGTCGATTGACGCTAAAGTTGCTCTTGGGACTTAAATGTTCATGAAAGACTACCAAATGTTATTATTTTTAAATGTGCTTTAGATAAACTATACAATGTAAGCTTTTGTTTATTAAATTAAAACTCTGGTGTAGCGTCATGTTGCGCTAAACTTTGAGATAGTGAAAAAAATCCGTCTTGTATTTATAGGCTCATATCTTAAAAATGAAAAATAACCTCAAGGGTTTCCATTCTTATTCACGTCACTTATATATTCAAAAACACAAAAAATCACTAATAAACACTCACAACTTCGACACACGCACCGTTAGTAGCGGTCACTTTATAACTGATTTATTTTGAATTTTTCTGTTGTCTGGTGTTATTTCAACTCATATTTTGTTACGAAAGTTACAGAGAAGCGAAATAGATAATATACTTTATAACTTAAAAAGAAAGAGATGCTTATATACCTAATTGCCCGAGTTGAGACAGAACTATCGTATCATGTCAACTAGTAGTTGTCAAATCAAAACACGGGAATTGTAATTGAAATTACTTGCTTTTTACGTATTACTGTCATTCAGAAAACCATGAAATGGGAGCATTAATACGAGATTTCAACCTTTATAGTGTAAAACGATGCTTTTACTCAGCTACTAATAGGAGTGTCAGCGTCATATATGACATTACATTAAACCTTATGGGGTGATTGCACCCCATTAGCCTCTGGTACAAAGTTACGAGTATTGTACCCTCAACGATAAACGGCAATAATATTGAATAATTCAGAGATATCTCTGGCGTAATTCCAAGCCACAGACAGCCATTATAATTCATATTTTAATTTGGGAAAAAACAGTTATATATAGACCTTAAAAATGACAAAACTTAATATAGAAAAAGTCACTTAAGTTTCCACTAAAATTACAAACAAATAGCTTGAAATATCATATTTAAATCCATCCATTATTTAATTTCTTATTCTGTGGGCGTTCGTGGGTAATGTTGGTGTAATCAAACACTTTATTAATTAACTCGGATTATAATGTTCAATCACTTAATGTTGCCGATATCAATTTACACAAATTCATTAACACTAATAGCTTGAAACGCGATAGTTTCAATAGTCAACCATTCCGGCCGACCGCCACTCGAGAACTGCCGAGAGACGGGTCGGGCTGCCACTTATTGACTCTGCCCCCACGCCGATACAAAGATGGCGCCAGCGTTCCACAGATTATTACACACGGACCAGCGATCCACAGGCTCTTGCATTCCGACATATACTCGTATATATATGTCAGAGTGCAATTATCTGTGGAACGCTGGCGCCATCTGTCTATCAGAGTCAATAGTGACAATCCGGCGCGCGTCTCCTGGTAGTTCTCAGGTGACGTTCGGCCAGAGCGGTCGAGTATTGAAACTGTCGCGTTCCAAGCTATTATTGTTAATTTTTTCGTGAAAATTGTTACCGGGAACATTAAATGATTGGACATTATAATCTGAGTTAATTAATAACGTGTTTGATTGTAACAAAATTACCCACCAAAGCCCACAGTATGGAGATGTAATTATGGATACCACTAATAACGATGTCGACGGAGAATCCAACTCCCCTATGCTTTATGCTCCTTCTCTCTTATTCTCCGACATATATGTCGGATTACAGAGGCCGAGGCCGGACATCAGAAGGAAACATAGATTATAAGAGAAGGAATAAATAAATTAATTAAATTAAGATATTAAAAGGAATATGTAAATTAAACTAGAATATGACAGTAATTATCTACACGATATAATTAATAAAGAATGATGAGTTAGCTTAGTCACTAAGAAGGCGTACCGAACCCGCGGCTCCTTTTATAGCACCCCTAGTGCAGTCTCCGACGCAAGTGCCTTTAAAGAGTTGGTGCCGTCTCTTTCTTTTTAACTGTCCAATTGCTTTATCAACAACTACAAACGTCTACTTCCGTCATATATATTTGTGTATGTAAATTAAAATTAATATCCCATTGGATAGGTTTCATTTAAATATACGAGTACAAAGACTTTCATCGTAGAATATTTTAGGAGGAACAAATCCGTCATACATGATTACTAATGAGCTACAGGAGATGGTAAATATTATGAATGAAGCTTTGAAAGGGAAAGGAATGAAAGTGATTGTAAACAAAACGAAAGTCATGCTTTTTGAAAGAGATGAATCTATGATGAATGACAATATTTTGATAGATGGGGAACAAGTGGAAGAGGTGAAAGAATTTGTATACTTGGGATCTAAATTTACAAAAGATGGAACGTGTGAAAGTGATATTGAAAGGAGAGTGAATGCAGGGAATATGGTAAATGGTGCTCTGTACGCCTTTATGAATAGTCAGATGGTGTCTCAAAGGGCTAGACTGGCTGTGCATGCTGGAGTGTTGGTGCCAACACTTATGTATGGTAGTCAAAGTTGGGTATGGCAGAAGAATCACGTAAATGTTGTTAAACTGTTAAAGTAAGAAATAGTGTGATAAGAGAACGTTATGGCTTAAAAGAAGATGTAGTGACTAAAAAGAGATAAATGGGTTTTGCACGTAGAGAGAATGAAGGAAAGGAGACTGTCAAAAAGAATTTATGAGTCAAGAGTGAATGCGAAAGTTGGAAGGGGAAGACCAAGGCAAACGTTCTTGGACCAAATCCAGGACATTTTAAATAACGGCCAGGTCAAGAGTACTCTAAACCGACGAAATTGTATGAAAGGTTTAATGAGAATGAAAGAAGCGAAAGAGATATGCAAGGATCGTGGCAAGTGGAAGGACGTGGTCTCTGCCTACCCCTATGGGAATGAGGCGTGATGTTATGTATGTATGTATGATTACTTAGTAACTTTAACAGTTTATACAGTACACGCAATGGAAGCACTAAAAAAGAACAATTTTTTATTTGCAATTAGTCGTAGCTTGATGTTGTATAGCTGATAACCTTCCTCGATAAATGGACTATTCACCACAAAAAGAATTTTTGAATTAGAACCAGTAGTTCCTGCCTCATTGGTCTAGTGGTTAGCATGTTCGACTACAGACATGAGGTCCTGGGTTCGAGTCCCAGGTCGGGCCAATTCAAAAACCAATATTGAGTTTTCTATTAAGATTTTCTCAATATTTGCCCGAAGTTGGGAAGTTGGCGGTGTGATCCACCCCCGTGCCGTCGGTCCTGCGCCTGATCTCTCTCTGGTCGTGTTGGATTCCCATCACGTCACATAAATAGAAATTTGAACAAAAAAAGAACCGCCTTCAAAACAGTCAGCCGAGCTGCCAAGTGGACAGGCGAGGAACATCTACCTCGACTGAAGCCGACTCCAAACATAAGAATACGAAGAACACTATAAAAGAATACGCAATTATTTCTTACTTTTTAGAGCATATTCATATATTTGTAAGTTTGTTTTGAAGGCGGTTCTTTTCTTGTTAAAATCAGGTGAGTATTATCATGAAAGTCACACACTGTCAAAGACTGTTTACATATATATTATAGATGCAAATATATCCTAATCCACGTAATTGTTTTCTCGCTGAAAACACAAATTGATTAATTACTCAAAAAGCGAAAAGCTATAAAAGTGTTATCCGCGTTCAATTCATCAAATGAAAAACAACGAACCGTTTCACGAGATAACAAACTCACAAAATGAACTTATTATTCTACAAAAATAAGTAAAACTCAATTATCTGTCAGTTATTTCTAAATAACACATATATTAATACCATTCTATACTAGTGTTATAAAATTAAAAAGACAGTTTGTTTGTGTACACTTATCTCAGAAATCACTGGTTCGAATTGATAAATTCTTTTACTTGTGAATAGCCCATTTATCAAGGAAGACTATAAGCTATATAACATCAAGGTACGACGAAAAAGAACGGAGTATCAATGGAAAATGTTGCAAAAATGAGGAAAATTTCTCCATTTTTAGTTCTTCTATAGCGTGTTCTGCGTAAACGGTTAAAGATATTCAATATACATGTATTAAAGATTTTTTCCTCTTAAAATAATCTACAAAAAAGTCTATCATAGTATATATGTATCTTTTAAGGTTAACCTGCCGTAATTCGATAACTAGTATATCTAATTAAATATATTTTAAAAAGACCTGTACAGTGTTTACAGTACAGTAGCACATAGTACAAAATGAAATAGCTTCCGCTGTTTGTCCGCTTAGATCTTTTAAATTTCTCAACGGATTTTAATACAGTTTTCAGCAATAGATAGAGTGACTCAATAGAAAGATTTACATGTATAAATTAAGCATATTATAGTACAGAAAAATCGAGATATTAAAAAAAAATGTAATGTGGTGCCGTAACAATAATTTTGGTGCTCTTAAATCGCTAACGCTGGCTAAACCTTATGAGATAATTCAAATTGATGTATAACAGAATTGTATATCTTTAAACTATCGATAAAAAAGTCCAGAATGACATATAATTATCTTTAAAGGATAACCCACTGTAACCATTTGTATCTTTTACATATTACAAAAAATATGTGTTATTTACCAAGCTGTTTTATACAATACAGTATTGTTCCTCATGTAATTAAATAAATTACATACGTTGTATATTTCACGTAGATCAAAACAGCATTTAACAGCGTTTCATTAAAATTGATATCTTAGAAGATATCAGAGATTTTAAAATTGGAGGCGCAGCGGTAGTCGTACTTTAACATTTACGATTAAGTGTACGCAGACCCAGTCGCGTGTGTCAGCTAGCCAATTTATATAAAGAATTATCAACTTTAACTTAAAATTTACGTTAAAGTCAAACTGCAAATGAATTTTACACAATAAAAGCTATTTTTGGATAATATCCAAGACGGCGGAGTTTAAGTGACTACGTACAAAAGATTTCACTGGAAAATTGGCTGCAGTTGCAGATTGATATTTCAAAGCTAAGAAAGCCAACGAAATATTCGATGCTAAAGTCAATATTGAATCAAAATCAAAATGTTCTTTGTTCAGGTAATCTTTAACACGTTAGCTGTTGACTGTAATCTCATCTGATGGTAAATGATGATGCAGGCACAAATGGAAGCGCGCTAATCTGGTAAGAGGCAATTTGCCTCTTGGTTTCTACTTGGCATCGTATCGGAACACAGCTCGACTTCCTTGGCGGTACGTCTTTCCTGGTAGGGTGGTAACTAGACACGGCCGAAAACCCACTTTCCAAAGTTCACCCTACGGAGGATCGAACCTGGGACTTCTGCTAGCAAAGTCAGTAAGCGTACTTCCACCATGTATCACCACTTACCCTCAGGTGAAAAGACAGTGAAGCGCTGTAAGCAATAACTAAATCAAATATCAAGCTCTCATGTGCTGTCCCATCTAGTAATAATTATAATTTCTGAACTTGAAATAGTAGGTGAATACATCTACCTAGTTTTTTTTTCATGCTGGGAATTTCCATTACGATCAGACCTAAAATCTAATCGGGAGTGTGGGACTCACTGGTAAGCCAGCATTGTCGGACAGCTGCAAGGAACAGAGGCGAACGGCCTGATGCTGAAGAGGTCCAGAGAATCAGGATCTTATCCGACAGGACCCTGATTGAAAGGTGGAAGGAGGATCTCGGGTCTCCATCTGCAAGTGTGGCCACGGTTGCAGCGGTGCGTCCATTCTTGGAAGATTGGTTTGCCAGGGGGAACGGTACGCTAACCTACAGGTTGGTGCACGTGTTAACTGGACATGGTTGCTTCGGCAAGTATCTGCACTAGATTGTAGGCTGCGAAGAGACGCCTGCTTGCCGTATTTGTGGGGCGGCCGTGGAGGGTATCGCTTGGTTTTTAGTGGGTATTCTGGTACGACCAGCGAGTCCCACACTCCCGGATGTTTACACATCATCCGGCGTGCATAAAGCATTTCCCAGCGAAAAAAACTGGTAAGCCAGAATACCCACTAAAACCCAGCGATACCCTCCACGCCCTTACGTAGAGCACCAAAGGATAGGTAGACGCAATTTACCCTGGTACTCCGGAAGATTCTTCTGGGAAACTAAAGAAGCGTAAATCTACGCCTCCTACATCCAAACCTCCTGTACTGGAGTAGAAGAGCGTCCACAGCGTCCTGTATTTGCCTCTCATGTCCCTCCTGCAACGAAATAACAGGCAGAAGGAGGGCAAATCTTGGGTAGAATTAATTTCAAGAGGTTAACCGCCTAATCCAACTCAGCTGGGCAGCGTTCGGAAAACGTGTCTTAAAACATGGCCAATGACGACGGACTTTATTAGAAAGCTCAGGGTAACGGGCGATGGAATAAGCTATGCTTGGAGTTTATCCATGAGATCAAATCCGAAACGATGACATAAGCAGAAGAGCTAGAGTTATTGACTCAGCTCGAAGGATAGCGGAGCTAAAATGACGATAGGCAAAGCACATAGCTAGACGAACCGATGAACGTTGGGGTCCCATAGTATTTCAGTGGTCATAACGTATCGGTAAGTGCAGCTTCAGGTGGACAGATGATACAAAAAGGTTACGTGTTTGACACCGATGGTTACCTATGTCCAGTAGTAGATGATATGGTGATTTGAAACCTAGGCCGAAGGGTCCCGCAAGTTTTGACCTGTACACACAAGTATAATTTAGTTACGAGTGAAGTAAAAAACCCTTCGGCATTGTGGATAACCAGAATACCCACTAAAACCTAGAAGAACCATCTTAGTTTAATGGGTAGGCGGCCAGAAGTTTGACTGCGCATTAGCCTCAGGTGGCACATCAGATGCTTCCAACAAAAGGGTCAAATAAACCGGAGCAGGTAGGCGACTGTACGGCTCAACCATCTCTAGTGCAGAGAGCCATCAAAGACAGTCTCTCTCTCTCTCAAGGTTGCCTCCTTCTGTAAGTTGATAGACTCGAAAAACGAGGCGGATACAGTCCAATGCTGTTACGGTAAAAATATTCCCACAAACTTTACACGATTGACATCGCTGGATACGGTCAGTAAACATATAAAAGCGTAGTTTTAGAATTGTAAAGAAATTCAGCGTTAACACTTATCGTAGAGTGCTACGATCCGTTATTGCTGGCTTTTCTCGCCTGAATAAATTTTTATATGGCACGTGAAACTATGCAAATTGCAAGCAGTGTTTATACAGATTAAGGCTTCTGTTAAACCATCCATGTTATCGTCTAACCATAATTAGGTTTGATAGTGAATTTAAACAAAACGAAAGTTATGCATTTTGAACGAGATGAATCTATGATGAATGGCAATATTTTGATTGATGGGGAACTAGTGGAAGAGGTGAAAGAATTCGTATACTTGGGATCTAAATTTACAAAAGATGGAACATGTGAAAGTGATATTGATAGGAGAGGGAATGCAGGGAATATGGTAAATGGTGCTCTGTACGCCTTTATGAATAGCCAGATGGTGTCTCAAAAGGCCAGACTGACAGTGCATGCGGGAGTGTTGGTGCCAACACTTATGTATGGTAGTGAAAGTTGGGTATGGCAGAAGAATCACAATAAGTAAAATAAATTCGGTAGAGATGAGAGCGTTGAGAAGTATGACTGGGTTGAAATTGAGTGACAAAGTAAGAAATAGTGTGATAGGAGAATGATGTGGTATAAAAGATGTAGTGACTAAAATTGAGAAAGGTATGCTTAGATGGTTTGGTCACGTAGAGAGAATGAATGAAAGGAGACTGACAAAAAGGATTTATGAGTCAAGAGTGAATGCGAAAGTTGGAAGGGGAAGACCAAGGCGAACGTTCCTGGACCAAATCCAGGACATTTTAAATAACGGCCAGGTCAAGAGTACTCTAAACCGACGAACTTGTATGAAAGATTTAATGAGATTGAAAGAAGCGAAGGAGATATGCAAGGATCGTGGCAAGTGGAAGGATGTTGTCTCTGCCTACCCCTATGGGAATGAGGCGTGATGC
>JACTOM010000830.1:403748-439103 GCA_015832385.1 Elymnias hypermnestra | reverse complement strand
GAAGTGCGGGATCCCACGCGTCTTTTGGTTCGGGGGAATAGATGAAATCCTCGACGCGTTGGACGCAACAGACTTCCCTCCATTGGAGCCAGGGAACGGAAGAGTAAACCAGCGTCGCCGATCACGGACATCCGCGACGCTTTGGCAGGTTACATACTCTGTACATCCCACAACTACACTTTACAGTACACACATTCACGTGAACAGACACCTGCCGGAGTCGACGCCTTCGAGGAGAGGGGCGCCTGGACTCGAGGTAGGTGAGAGTTCCCTACTAGCCGTTCGGCACCTCTCGAATCTCTCCGAGACTCATCCCCTCCGCGCCGACGAATTGGCTGACAGCTGGCCCTATAGCTGCAATGGGCCCCAGCCTTTAGGGCGGCATCTTTTGATAGCCAAGCGATGGCGAGAACACATAATGCTATGAAAATATGCGAAATACACCATTTTAGCAGTTCCAACATCAGTGTATTGCCTCTGCCTAAAAGCAAATGCAGCTGACCTAAGTTTGCCTGCCAGGGTCTTAATATGGGCACCCCACTGAAGCCCTGAATCTAACCTTATTCCTAAGAAGACTATAGATTTAACTATCTTTAGTGGACTATTATTTATTTGGATATTTTTACAGACTTCTTTTTTACTTAGTCTTTGTCGAGTTTAGTATTAAGTTAATAACAGAAAACCAATGTGAGACAGGGTACTATTTACATCGTCATAATTATTTACATTTCTGTCTACATTGCGTGAGTAATTTTCTCTTTATCTTCTTTTTTGATTGTAGCTCACTGCTGAGCATCGTGATGTTCCTGACCAACCAGATTATGCCCTTTCTTTCAATCATAGCTAAGTTTCTATTGCCTGAGTGTCTATTGTATCCAGTCGTTCCACTATCTGATTGGACCATCGCTTTGGGCTTCCTGTTCTGTCATTCACCTTCCATTTTCCCAGTTAGAATTTTAATAGGCAATGGCGTAACTATAGGGTGGCAGGACTGGCAAAATGCCACGGGCTCCAGCCCAAGAGGTACTCGAAGCACATGGGACAAGACAGGTTACGCTACTTGGCTATTCTGCCTTTTGAACGTTCTACGACCCTGTATTAAGTTTTGATTATATAATAGACGCTTTTACGGAACAGAAAGCTCGAAAAAAAGATTTTTTTTATTCCCTATTATTAAAATTATAGAAATGAAATTGTTATTATTATTTAATTGTCAATGAATGCAGGTTTTCTCAAGATGTTCCTTCATCGAAAGGCTAGATGAGAGAAGATTAGTTTCTTGACGGAGGCTTGCATGGGGACTATAACTCATTCGCTATAGCTCCCTCTTGCCTAAGAAAGGAAACCTTTGCCCAGCAATGGGACATATATAGGCTGGTGAATATGAATTAATGTTAATGTACAAACCCATGCACATGAAAATAAAATTGTTAATAGCGTTGGATAACTACTGAAGTGGTACTATTAAAATAAGTACGTGTCGATTTTTGAGGTAGGGACCCATCAGAAAATTTTCCACGAGCCCAGATGGTATAATTACACCACTGTCTCTAGGTTACCAGTGTTTTTTGCGTGATATTTCTTAAGAATTATAGCATGCGCTTTAAAAATATCATGGACAACCTTTATGTGACCTTCAGCTCTTCTAAAATGGAGGCATTCTTTCTTTGTGCAGTCCAGGGATATGTAACATTCTTCGCAACATAAAAATGTATATACGAACTGCCAAGAAAAACAACTACGTTTTGATAATATGCTGTGTCGAAACCATAGCCTTATTTTCCGTGAGTAGCAGCCTATTCACGACCAACTGCTGTGATCAGGCCATCTCATTATCAAGAAAATGGGTCATTAGTGAAAAGATCCCCCATGGGACCAGGCCTCCTTAAAATTGGATAGAAGTGCTTGTCCAATATTTGATTCTATCAAGGATTTCAGTAGCATAACTTTTAACAAGGAACCACAAATCTATTCATAGCGTCATCACGACTCATATAAACCATTGAAAGCGTATAATTACTTTTACCCAGGTTAGCCCTTTTTTTCGCTGGGAAATGCTTTATGCACGTCGGATGAAGTGTAAACTTACATCCGGGAGTGTGGGACTCGCTGGCCGTACCAGGATACCCGCTAAAACCTAGGGGAACCCTCTTCATCCAGGTGTTGGGGTCCAGATGTCCGCTAACGCATTTAGCTCTGGCGCCCCGGATGAATCCGACTTAAGGGTTTTGTTTAGTTGAAGGAGAGCAGGCGAGCAAAATTGCGCCTCCTAGCGCCCCCCCTCCTCCGGTGAGAGGGAGTAGCATCTGCCATAATCTCCCTTTGCTTGTTTATTGACTCCTTCTGCAAGATGACAGCCTCGCAGAAGGACGTCACTGCTCTCCAACTTGACTCATCGCCAATCATAGCGCCCACAATGCTGGGGAGTAAGAGGTCACTCCCAATCAGCGATGTCAAGATGTGACGCTGGGATCCCCAAGCCTGACAATTTGCAGTGACGGCAAGCAGGCGTCTCTTCGCAGCCTACAATCTGGTGCAGATATTTGCCGAAGCAACCATGTCCAGTTAACACCTGCACCAACCTGTAGGTTAGCGTACCGTGCCCCCTGGCAAGCCAATCTTCCCAGGTTAGCCCTACCACTTAAGGCTGTACACAGAAAAGCACCAATTTGTCAGCAAATAAAGAAGAAACATCGTCTGCAAACTTTAAACTTACAAACGTACAGACGTCTTAGTTACACAGATGCAATTAGGAACATGTCTTGCGGTCGCTTTCATAAGACCCTTCACACATTCTAAGCGGATTAAGGGGGGATTAAGGCGGATACGAGACGCGAACTCCGGGAATCGAGTTGGTGAGAGAAAAATATTCTCCCTTATCATCATATTTTCATGACGATAAGCCATTGTTTTCGTAATTGCCTGTCTTAAAAATTCTGACAAATTTGCTTTTTTTTTTGTCGCTGGAATAAGCTTTTACACTCGTCTATGTCGTCGTCGTCGCTTCAACCGATGGACGTCCACTGCTGGACATAGGTCTCACCTAATGACTTCCACAAGGCCTGATCTTGCGCCGGCTCCAGCGGCTCTCGGCGACCCTCTTTATATCATCGGTCCACCTTGTGAAGGTCTGCCTATACTGCACCGTCCGGTGCGGGGTCGTCATTCCAGCACCTTCGGCCCCCAACGTCCATCGGTTCTTCGGCCTATGTGCCCCGCCCATTGCCACTTCAGGTTCGCAATTCGCAGAACTATGTCGTTGACGTTGGTTCTACTACGGATCTCTTCATTTCTGATTCGATCACTTAGAACTCCAAGCATAGCCCTCTCTATCGCACGCTGAGTGACTCTAAGCTACCTCATGAGGCCCATAGTCAGCGACCACATCTTATACACACTGGATGGGATGTATAGCACCATAAAGGTGTTTGAGACTCACTGTTCACCAGAATACCCACTTAACCAGCGGACCATCCGAGTGGTAGTTCGGTGACGCATTTAGCTCTGGCCCCCCGGATAAACCCGACTCAACGACACCTGTTTCAAAGTCAATAATTCTTCACAAAAATATGCATTTCAAAAGTCAGTGAAATATGCCTTAATTGGTTTTAATACTTGCTTCAAAGTCAATCATACTTTGTTAAAATATGCTTCAACAATGTTTCGAGTGCTTGCTTCAGTTTTGAAATCTTCATTTAAATTTTCTTTAACAATAACAGGAATACTTGTTTCGTAATCAAAATAATTCTCATTAAAATATTATTTTACATGTAGTTGCTTCAAAATCAATCATTTTCCATTCGAGTAAGGTATAAAAATGTATCGAAAACTTGCTTCAACATCATTCATTATACGTTCGAATGTGCTAAATAAACGAATACTTGCTTTGAAGTTTGTCTTTCTTCATATGCTTTTAAATAAAGAAAACAACTGATAACATGCAATTTTCTTTATCTATCTTCTATTTTACTATATAATATATTATAAATTTCACGTAGTACAAAATCTCTCAAAGATCTTAGAATTAAGGTCAGTACAGTATTTGGAAGATATAAAATAAAAACCTGAAGTTTAAACTTTCCTGGCTTTGATCCAATAGTTTTACACTTTGAAATATGCTACTACTAAGAGTACGGATTCGATACAGAGAGATCAGAAATGAAAATCAAATCAATAATGAGGACATCCGTAGCAGAACCAAAGTCACCGACATAGCCCTACGAATCGAGAACCTGAAGTGGCAATTGGGCGGGGCACATAGTCCGACGAATCGATGGACGTTGGGGCCGGAAGGTGCTGGAATGGCGACCCCGCACCGGACGACGCAGTGTAGGAAGACCCTCCACAAGGTGGACCGACTATATAAGGAGGGTCGCCGGTAGCCGCTGGAGCCAGGCGACGCAAGATCGGGCCTTGTGGGCATCATTCCATGAGACATATGTCCAGCAGTGGACGTCCATCGGTTGATGCGACGACGACGACTACTAAGAGTTAGTCAAGTAAAAAGTCCTAAGTTTTTGTGACTTCATTTAAAAATACTACTGTATTACCTTCTACATAATAATTGACTTTGAAGCAAGTCTTTGAACCATTAGTAAGACATGTTTTCTAAGCATCACGTTGATCAAGTGTTAGGTCGATAAATGGGTTCATATAATCATTAAAATAACAAAAACGTCAAAATATCTAAAAGGCTAGAAGATCGTTTATATGAAACTTTAACTCGCCCATCTATCGTATGTTGCATTACAGCTGGCCGCAGAGTAGGGAGCAAAGTAATAGGAGTGAAAGACGTTCAGAAGAGCAGCGAAGGCCAATATGGCGTCACCCAAATAAAAACACTTTCTTATACAAATTTATTGCAAAAAATATAAAATTCAAGAGTTTTGGTTGAACGCAATAATCTCAAAAACTACTGTTCCAAGTCAAAGTTCCAAGAACTCAGCTCTCGAAATTGTTGACGAATACACATACCTGGGACATATAATCCAGTTTGGTAAGTCCAATTTCGAGAAGGTCAGCCGCCGCATCCAACTCGGTTGGGCAGCCTCGGGAAACTACGCCAGANTGGGCTCTTCTCGGATCGGGGCGCGAAGGAACCCTCGTAACTTTAGATTTTAAGTCGTTCTGGAGCATCATCATCAGACGTGCATTAGAATTAGAGTGTGGAAAGGAAAAGAAAAAACAAAAAATTGACGATTCAAAAGTGCTGTAATATGCCTACTTGAATAAAGATATTTTGATTTGATTTGATTTGATTTGAAAGACGCTCAGAAGAGCATCGAAGGCCAATATAGCGTCACCCAAATAAAACCACTTTCTTATAGAAATTTATTGCAAAAAATATAAAATTCAAGAGTTTTGGTTGAACGCAATAATCTCAAAAACTACTGGTTCATAGTCACAGTTTCAAGAACTCAGCTCTCGAAATTGTTGACGAATATACATACCTGGGACATATAGTCCAGCTAGGTAAGTCCAATTTCGAGAAGGAGGTCATCCGCCGAATCCAACTCGGTTGGGCAACTACGCCAGACATTTTCGTTCGACATTCCTCAGTGCCTGAAGACCAAAGTCTTCGACAGTGCGTGTTGCCAGTGATGATCTACGGTTTTTAGACGTGGTCGCTGACTATGGGCCTCATGCGGAAGCTTAGAGTCATTCAGCAAGCGATGGAGAGGGCTATGAGTTTCTCTACACGACCGAATCAGAAATGAAGAGATCCGTTGTAGAACCAACGTCACCGACATAGCCCTACGAATCGCGAACCCCAAGTGGTAATGGGCGTGGCACATAGTCCGAAGGACCGACGGACGTTGGGAGCCGAAGGTGCTGGAGTGGTGACCCCGCACCGGACGAAGCAGTGTAGGCAGACCCCCCACAACGTGGACCGATGATATAAAGAGGGAATCTGTTGAAGTACCGACTGGTTCCAATTGTAAAATTGTGATAAATTTGGATAGCTTATTTATCCAGGAAGGCAATAGGCTATATGACATCACGGTAAGGCCAATAGGAGTGGAATAGTAATGAAAAATGTTACAAATCTGCAAAAATATTCTCTTTGAGAGCTTTCTTTGCGTGTGCTACGAAAACGGTTACAGTTACGCTATAATTATGTGTAACAGAATTGTTCGTCTTAAAAAGATCTAAAAGAAAGTCTTGGATAGTGTATGTCTATCTTTTAAGGTTGATCTGCTACAACCTTTTGCATGGGGATCTATTTTCTTAATATTGGTTAGTTAGTCAAAATATAATCTAAAAATGGATAAAGAAATTGAGCAACAATAACAGGTGTTTTTTTTAAATAATCTGATAAAATATCGTGCTATCGTTAGTGCCTAAGCGAAAATGGCACCCTAGTCACCCAGTGTTAATAGTTCGTTGCACCCGTATCGACTGCACGGTCCTTCACCCCACCTGGGAGGGGTTGAAGGGGGACAGGTTTGACACTAATATGGACCTACCTCATTCCGTGCAAAGGAAGCATATGGCAATATATTGAAGGGTTTAGAAAGACGCTTATTGCGGAATATTGCATTAGCTGTTAAAACGATGTGGCAGGAAAGAAAATGTAGTGACTAGAATTGAGAAAGGTATGAGAGATGAAAGGAGACTGACAAAAAGGATTTATGAGTCAAGATTGAATGGGAAAGTTGATAGGGGAAGACCAAGGCGAAGTTTCCCAGACCAAATCCAGGACATTTTAAATAAGGGCCAGGTCAAGAGTACTCTTAACCGACGAACTTGTTTGAAAGGTTTAATGAGAATGAAAGAAACGAAGGAGATATGCAAGGATCGTGGCAAGTGGAAGGACGTGGTCTCTGCCCACCCTTATGAGAATGAGGCGTGATGCTATGTATGGATGTATGTATTTTATGCTTGTTTTGCTTTGATTCTTAAGTCACAAATTGGAATACAATCATTACACGGTACGACTCTATTAGCAAATATGTTAGCAAGCAAAGAAAAATGTGTTCTGTTCCCTTTTGATGTATCCACAGCCAATAGACCATTGCAATTTCCTAAATTTTCCCTATCGGGAATCGAGTCCGATTTCGAGGAACAATAAAACCCTACAAAAGTCCCACATTGATATCTAGTTTCCACCGAGCTTTAGGTACTAAAAAAATATCAGCACAGCCACTCGAAAAGCACTACAAATGCCTTTTCAGTCATTGAACTTATTTTTAGTAGGTTTTCAGTTTCCTATGCGAATAGATTTCAACTTAACCTAGATCCAAGTTCCAGTTTGCTTGATGTTAGTTTTTTAGTTGCAAAGTTGAAATGGAGTTACATTTTATTTTGTATTTAACTGACCTTTAAGAGATCAAAGATTATTCTAATAAGAAAATACTTTCAGCAAATAACAGAATGAAATCTGTCTGTTGGTGGATTCGATTAACAGCAGCAGCAAAATTGTTTTTTCTAATTTGTCTTTTAAGTGTGAACTGGTGAAAAGATCGATAGCTATGTGACTGTTTTATTGTATTTTATTTCTGTGTATATTTCTTGTGATGTACAATAAAAATACGCGTTCAACTACTAGGCTGTGTAGAAACCATTAGAGGCATATTACCTCTAACCATATCAGCGAGTTTCCATCACAAACTGTATCATCACTTAATGTTACACTATAAATAGTTGGGTGACATCATTAATAGCTCTGAAATGTTAGCAGTTATTGAGTAATTTAGTGGCAATACTTAAAAATATCAAAAACATTGTGCAATAATACGAAATTTTATGCAATACGAGGTAACGAACGGAACAATTTTGTGACGATAGTCTTTCCAGTAGTTCCGTGGTAAAGTTGTTTTAAAGGGGAATACGGCTAAATTGTATAAATTCAAATAGTGAAGTAATACTAACCGAACACATTAACAGTAATAGTTAGGCACGCGCGACAGTTTCAATAGTTGACCGCTATGACGGACCGTCACTCGAGAACTGTCTGGCCTGTGACTCGCTGACTCTATCCAGCTGATTGATGGCGCTGGCTTTCCGGAAACTATTTAACTCCGACTTAATAAATTTACATTACGTATAATAAATATACATATATGTATCAAGTGAAGGTAGGAGATGCAAAAGAGTTGCCAAATCAAAGGGTGTCAAATAGTTTGCGGGATATAAACATACAAGGAGACGGCTTCCGAAAACTAAGACAAACGATAGTACTAATGACACCTTTGATGACAGAACAAAAAATAGAGACTAATTCTAGGGTAGTCGAAAAAGTCTTTTCGTATTTCTAACCTAACTTCAAGTAATTTTTTTATATATTTATAATGAACTTTGTTGAACCAAATATGTACCAATTTGGCCGACCATATTTCGCCATTTTTCCGCTAGAGAGTCAAGAGTTAATGGGAAACTTGGAAGAAGAAGACCAAGGCGAACGTTCCTGGACCAAATCCAGAACATTTTAAACAAGGGTCAGGTCAAGAGTACTCTAAACCGACGAAGTTGTATGAAAGGTTAAATGATAATGAAATAAGCGAAGGAGATATGCAGGGATCGTGGCAAGTGGAAGGACATGGTCTCCGTCTACCTGTATGGGAATAAGGCGTGATGCTATGTATGTATATATTCGTTTGGTTCACTTCAAATTTAGTATACGCTATGTAGAAGGCAATTTCGGGGGTAAGTGACATCGCAGTACACGGCTAGTATAGAATAAAATACAGTATGCAAATAAGAGATGTTTATACACCACTTATATTGGATAAATTGGCGCACGTCCAGACCATATTGATCGTGAAGACTTTATGCCTTGTAATGTTACACTTTATGGGTTTCGTGCCCCAATTTGTATGAAGCATTTTGGTAATTTATCGCAGATTCGATTCCGTGATAGAGGTTTTCAAATAACCTACAATATTGGACGGTAATAAAGACACTATCTATAAAATTTAAAAAAGCTAGCCATCATGTTAAAATAAACCAGTTAAAACACCCGATATCCTCTAAAACGGAGCCGAAAACAGATTTTGTTTTATCTGAACTATGAATACGTGAGGCAATAAATTTATACCCCTTTTTACGAAAATTTCGCGGATGAAGGAGTATGAAATTTTCCACACCTGTAGTTTATACAGAAAAAGAGTGCACCATGATAATATTGATTTTAAATTATGCATAGAAATATAATAAATCAAAATAATAAACACATTTGACACAAACACGCATACACCGTATATATGCGTCTAACGCCAAAAGGTTACATTAGATAAGTTTATATTGACAAAAGCACTAAAGAATTTTATGATTTAGAAAAGGCCTGTGATCGAGTGGTGAGGAATGAGCTGTGGTCAACGTTATCTACGTATGGGGTGAGCGGTTGTCTGATCCAAGCATTGAAGGTCTCTTTATGAGGGTTCTAGTGCTTGTGTCAGAACAGACGGGAGGACAGGTATGTGTTGCGTCACCATGGCTGTTCAACCTATTCATGGATAAATGTTTACTCTACGCTGATGATCAAGTAATATTTGCGTCATCCGCTAATGAGCTACAGGAGATGGTAAATATTATGAATAAAGCTTTGAAAGGGAAGGAATGAAAGTGAATGTAAACAAAACGAAAGTTATGCTCTTTGAAAGAGATAAACCTATGATGACTGGCAATATTTTGATAGATGGGGAACAAGTGGAAGGAAGGAAGACCAAGGCGAACGTTCCTGGATCAAATCCAGGACATTTTAGATAAGGGCCAGGTCAAGAGTACTCTAAACCGACAACTTGTATAAAAGGTTTAATGAGAATGAAAGAAGCAAAGGAGATAAGCAAAGATCGTGGCAAGTGGAAGGACGTGGTTTATGCCTACCCCTATGGGAATGAGGCGTGATGTTACATTAGAAAAGTTTACGCAGTCAAAAGCACTAAGATAATTACATCAGAAAAGTTAATGCTGTTAAAAGCATTGAAAAAGTTACATTAGAAAAGTTAATGCAGTCAAAAGCACTAAAAAGGTTACACTAGAAAATTTTACGCTGTCAAATGCACTAAGATACTTACATCAGAAAAGTTAATGCTGTTAAAAGCATTGAAAAAAATACATTAGAAAAGTTAATGCAGTCAAAATCACTGAGAAGGTTACATTAGAAAAGTTAATGCAGTCAAAAGCACTGAGAAGGTTACATTAGAAAAGTTAATGCAGTCAAAAGCACTGAGAAGGTTACATTAGAAAAGTAACAGTGGTGATTAAGTTTACTTAAAATTTGTTATTTTCGATGTAACTTTGATGTTGTTTTCTTTCATAATAATAATAATAATAATAATAATATACTCTTTATTGTACACCTTAAAAGAATCAGCGCTACACAATATGGTTTAAGTTAACAGCAAATGTACAAAAGGCGGTCTTATCGCTAAACAGCGATTTCTTCCTTCATACGTACCTTCCACTGACTATAACAAACAGAACAACAAAAGGACTATCGAAATTGGTTCAGCCGTGCTCGCCTAATGCTATGACATAAGGAAATAGACTTATTTTTATACAAACATATTATTTCAACAACTTTTTTTGAATTTAGTCTTTCATAATAGAGCCTTAATAATGTTCAAATTTGTTTTAGTCTAATTTCGACCATAAATAATTATAAAAGCGACAATTATTCAAACACATTTAATTATTGTAATCTAATTATAACATTCTTTTTTATATTTTCTGGTTATTATATGAATAGTTGTGTTGGTATTCCGATATAGGGAATCTCCTTAGCAATACATATGCTCAACCCAGCAAATGATTTCTGAAACTTTTCTATCATTAAATAGTATAACAAGTTTGTATTTACTTATTTTATTAAAGCTATGCATTTGTATCACGTCATGTTATCTGTTCTCAAGTCATATTATAAAGAGGAAACATTTGTGCTTTTTCACGATTTCACACAAAAACTACTTGACCGATTTCAATAATTTTTCCACCATAAGAAAGCTACATTCTTACTGCGTGACATAAGCTATATTACTTTCTGAAAAAAAAATAGATAGTCCTAATAAAAATGCATTAAAGTAACACACGGCGTAAAAAATTTGTCCCAAAAAATCTTTTATCGAGTGCATTGCGGAAAATATCGATGTTACAACAAAAATATGTTCTACAATATTATAGAACGTATTAATATCTACAAAAAGTCTAAAATATCAAATGTCCAACTACAGCAGTTATACCACTAAAACTACTATTTACATTTTAAATGTTAATTAAAGAACCGACAATAATCAAACCATAATATTCGTACCTCTGTATAAATCTTTAATCTATTAAATAATATTTTATTAAAGGCTGTTTCAATATCTGTAAAATACTCTTTAAATTATTAAAATCGGACATTCCATTCAAAAGTTATAACGATATTAAAAATGTCAATCTGAACAAAATAATTATAATGATATACCCAAGTTATTCTACTTTGCATATACAATATAAGATGTTTTGTTAAACTCAAGTTCTTTTGTTACTTTGAGATTAATCAGTTGAGAAGTTTTATAGCAGTTTGTTTCTTTGGAACTTTTTAATTCATTAATTTCCCTCAGCGCCAACTTAGGTTTTGATTCTTGTTCTGACAAAATAGCAAACAATTTGTACTCTTCTAGAAGTTTTAAGTAGCTTATTATTTTTCTTTTAATTTGACCTCACTCTATTATTACTCATATATCTTTACTTAAATGAAATCATTTTTAAAATCAAAAACTTCTTCAAGTGCGTTTAAGGGAAGTAAACTGGTGAATGCGTGACATGAGCGTTACGAAAAGTGAGCTCGGGAAAGGTGAACGGAAGTTGAGAGGGAGGTAGTTATGTCTTTACTGAAATGAAATCATTTTACAAGTTATTACTTTTTCAAGCACGCTTTTATTGTGGAGGTAGATGGTTAATGTGTGTAATAAACACTCGGATGCACAGGTCAACGAAGTCTTCAAAGAATGCCCGGGCGTCAGCTGTTTTAGTTTTTGTGTTTCATTGCTGGTTTCTTTTAGTAAAGTTATGTATTTTCTATTAAATACACTAACAAGATTGAGCGTAAATTATGCTAACAAGACGTTTTAAAAAAAGGGATTTTAAAATCAGGGTCGATTTTTGTTTTCTCCATCATCAAAGGCGTCAATATTATTATCATCTGTTTTCGGTTTCAAAAGCGGTTTCTTAATACCCGGTATATATAGTTTACTAGACCTGGCTCTCATTAAATGGTAACTCGTCGTCGTCGCTTCAACTGATGGATGTCCACTGCTGGAAATAGGTCTCAATAATGACGATCACAAGGTCTGATCTTACGCCGCCTGGCTACAGCGGCTACCGGTGACCCTCTTTATATCATCGGTCCACCTTGCGGGGTGTCTACCTACACTGCGCCGTCCGGCGCGGGGTCGCCACTCCAGCACCTTTGGCTCCCAACGTCCATCGGTCACTCGGACTATGTGCCTTGCCCATTGCTACTTCAGGTTCGCGATTCGTAGGACTATATCGGTAACTCTAGTTTTACTACGGATCTCTTCATTTCTGATTCGATCACGTAGAGAAACTTCGAGCATAGCCTTCTCCATCGTTCGCTGAGTGACTCTGAGCTTCCGTATGAGGCCCATAGTCAGCGATCACGTCTCAGACCGTTTCCGAATCTCCGAAAATGAAAAGAAATCATTTTTAAGCACGCTTTACTTAGGGAGTAAGGTGATGAATGCGTAACGTTAGCGTTTTGAAAGTGTGATCTGGCACAGTGAATAGAACTTGAGAGGGAGATATAAGTTAACGAACTAAGTAGAATTAATTTATTAATTAAGTTAACGAAGCACTAAAAGAGATGTTCGCGCCAACTGGCGCGAAGCCTCTGGTACCTCTGGTACCTCGGAAGCGCCATACTCGCGCCATCTGCAAGGTTTCCGACATACTAATGCACTGGTTATCGGGAGGCGTCCGTATACGACACGAGAGAGCGCCTCCACTGCAGTTTCATTATCATGGAGCAATATAGTTTATAGATTATCTGTAATACAGAAGTCGAGATCGAGTTGTCGACCTCTCAAACTCATGAAGCTTATGGTGACGAGCGCAAAAATAAGCCCGCTTCGTGATTATGTATGATTTTGCCGGGAAAGTGCGGTGATTCCACGCGTTAATTAATTTGTGGGGCTAATGAAGCAGATCGTCGCGTTTGATAGGCCCATATCGTAGCCTTCTAGTGAAAGGGTCATAGCGCGGCCAGGTTATGAACTTCCATTTTGGAGTAGAACAGAGAAACGGCGTCGCTTACAGCAGCTTTGGATGCTTTGGCAGATTACAGACACATTCCAAACACACACTTACAAATACACATTCACGTGACCATTTATCTGCCAGGGCTCGTCGCCGTCGAGGAGATAGGCGCCGGGAGACCAGGTAGGTGTACAATTCACTTATATCTGTTCGACACCTAGGTGGATTCTCCCCTTAACATTCTCCTCCCGCCGTCTCGGGGACCGACTCGACATGGACCTTTACGAACCCGGGTTGAGGGTAGAGTCTATGCCAGGGTCACGGTCGGCGTGAACAAGAGAATATATATAGAAGGCGCACAGAATAAATTTAAATATTTGTAGAACATACATGTGCATGTATATTTAAATATGTAACTCAAGAAAAGGGAGGAAAAGCAAATAAGCGATCGAACGCACGGGTCAAAGAACGTCCTTGCGTCAGCAGCTTTTGATTTTGCGTTTCATTGCTGGTTTTTATTTTTCGTAAAATAATGTAATTTTCATGATTGAGCGTAAATAATCCAAAAAAAAAATATTTTTAAACAATGTATTTTTTTAATCAGGTACATTTTTTGGTCCCATCATCAAAGGTGTCATTAGTACTATCGCTTGTCTTCGTTTTCGGACGCGGTCTCCTAATACTCGTATTATTTTACTTCAATCGTGTGGTCTAAAAACACTTGTTTTTTTAATTAAAATAAGTTTTTACAGCGCATTTGATTCGCCAATTATAGTATTTTTTCCAATGATGATGATATTAAAGGGCTATTTTAAACCTCAAGTTAGGTTAGTTTTAAGGAGAACCCAAACTCAGTCTAATAACTGAATAGTGGTATACGAAATCCACATTAATAACTATGCCCGCGTACACACAAAAGCAACTTTCCATGGTATTGTTTCTCCTGAAACAATAACTGCGGGTAATATAAAAGTCCTCCAGTGGCTTTAGAAATTTATCACTAAATTACACAGTTTTTGCCATTTATTATATTCGTTATAATAATGAATGAATTACTCATCAAATGTTTACTCTACGCTGATGATCAAGTAATACTTGCGTCATCCGCTAATGAGCTACAGGAGATGGCAAATGTTATGAATGAAGCTTTGAAAGGGAAAGGAATGAAAGTGAATGTAAACAAAACGAAAGTTATGCTTTTTGAAAGAGATGAATCTATGATGAATGGCAATATTTTGATAGATGGGGAACAAGTGGAAGAGGTGAAAGAATTTGTATACTTGGGATCTAAATTTACAAAAGATGGAACATGTGAAAGTGATATCGAAAGGAGAGTGAATGCAGGGAATATGGTAAATGGTGCTCTGCATGCTTTTATGAATAGCCAGATGGTGTCTCAAAGGGCTAGACTGGCAGTGCATGCTGGAGTGTTGGTGCCAACACTTATGTATGGTAGTGAAAGTTGGGTATGGCAGAAGAATCACAAAAGTAAAATAAATGCGGTAGAGATGAGAGCGTTGAGAAGCATGAGTGGATTAAAACTGAGTGACAGAGTGAGAAATAGTGTGATAAGAGAACGTTGTGGTATAAAAGAAGACGTAGTGACTAAAATTGAAAAAGGTATGCTTAGATGGTTTGGGCATGTAGAGAGAATGAATGAAAGGAGACTGACAAAAAGGATTTATGAGTCAAGAGTGAATGCGAAAGTTGGAAGGGGAAGACCGAGGCGAACGTTCCTGGACCAAATCCAGGACATTTTAAATAACGGCCAGGTCAAGAGTACTCTAAACCGACGAACTTGTATGAAAGGTTTAATGAGAATGAAAGAAGCGAAGGAGATATGCAAGGATCGTGGCAAGTGGAAGGATGTTGTCTCTGCCTACCCCTATGGGAATGAGGCGTGATGCTATGTATGTATGTATGTATAATAATACTATTCCTACATATTAAGATACACGTGTGTTTCTTTAAAATGATGACAATTTAACTATTATATTTTCTTCACAGCATTATACCGGGACACAAATCTCTTGCTTGATGGTACGTCTTTGCTGGTATGGTGGTAATTAACCACGGCCAGCATCCCACCAGTTCAGACACAGACAAATTAGAAAATGCGCTTCGACAGACAGAAATCGAGGCGAGGAGGAGGAGGACGGCAACACATGAGATGGGAGGAAGAACTTAAGTTAACAGCGGGATATAATTGGAGAAGGGTTGTCCAATACACCTTTGGAAATAGTTGGAGGAGGTTTTGCCAACAGGCGTGAATAACTACGTGACATTTTGTAGTTGCAATAGTTTAGATTTTATATTAGTTATAAGAAAATTGTTGCCGTTCATTTTGATGATTGTAGCGACACTAGAAAGAGCACACGGAATAACCTAAAATATTGTTTATATAAACCCACCAACTGAGTTTCTATAGATTCTTCTTAGGTCAGGTTAGAAAGGAAGGCTCTTAACTCTAGATTTAACAGCCTCAGTAGTACAATAGTATAAATGCTCGTTTTGCTAGCAGAGATCCTGGATTTGATTACAAGCAGTGTTGCGGACCTAGCTCGTGGCCGACTAATTCTGATTGGTCAACCGATACCCCTCCCGCACCTCAGTACCCGCGATTGCCCTCTCTCCCGCTCGCCCGGCTTTATATCGTTGCCGGGTGGGAGATTTATATAAAAGGGCACTCCCATGGTTTGATCGGACCCATTCGGCTTAGATTCCTGATCGGACTAAGCGCGAATTGTGATCTCTGAAAAACCAACTGCTGAACCTAGAAGTGCCGAAGACCCAAGCCTGAATAACAGATGACTAAACCACCGAACCATCAAGAGCCAAAGACCCGAACCCCATACAGTCCACTAAACCCGTCAAGATTTACCTCATCCTGAATCCCTCCCCAATAAGCAGGGACTGGACTTGGACAAGCAAATAATTGGTCTCGTAAATATTTATGTTAATCGATTGAAACATGAATGAAAGTCGTAGCTTCAGAGAATCGAAAGTTATACTAAATGGAGTCTCGATACGCAGCAGAATGACCTTCAAAATGGCGGGACTTCCCCCTTCGCCGCATGCAATGTGTTCTTACATAGCGTTATAAAATCTTTCATCCTTCAAGTATTTAGTGGTGTATTTGAATTTCGGTTTTATGTGTCCCCCCGACTTTGTAATTAGTTTTTTTTGAATGGTTGCGATTTTAAAGACGTATTCACGTCAATGTGTACCATAAGAGGTAAAATACAAATATTTTGCATATAACATTAAATATTCCTATCAATAATTTAATTTAAAACGTACACTTTGTACGGCAATTACATCGCAGTGGAGACTCAAACATGGCTCTGTCGATGTATGATTGAATCGACATTATGTTTTTCTGAATTGTGGAAATTTTTCAATTTAGTCCCTTTGAGTGAAATATGTTGCGATGTGACTTGCTCAATCGGATCGTGTAAAAATAAATGACTTCAATATTGATTGTGGGCATTTTATTGCGAGTATATACTCCTACGAGTATATACGAGATTGAAAGGAGAGTAAATGCAGGGAACATGGTAAATGGTGCTCTGCACGCCTTTATGAATAGCCTGATGGTGTCTCAAAGGGCTAGACTGGCAGTGCATGCTGGAGTGTTGATGCCAACACTTATGTATGGTAGTGAAAGTTGGGAATGGTAGAAGAATCACAAATGTAAAATAAATGCGGTAGAGATGAGAGTTTTGAGAAGCATGAGTGGATTAAAAGTGAGTGACAGAGTAAGAAATAGTGTGCTAAGAGAACGTTGTGGTATAAAAGAAGACGTAGTGTCAAGAGTGAATGCGAAAGTTGGAAGGGACATTTTAAATAAGGGTCAGGTCAAGAGTCCTCTAAACCGACGAACTTGTATGAAGGGCTTAATGAGAGTGAAAGAAGCGAGGGAGATATGCTAGGATCGTGCCAAGTGGAAGGATGTTGTCCCTGCCTACACCTGTGGGAATGAGGCGTGATGCTATGTCCCCCAGGTGCTCCGTTTTCGGCCATTATCAGTCTGTTTATTGGAATAGAAGTGGGATAATTGAAGGCTCATTTAATTTAGCAAAATAACCAAATATAGTTTTTGATTATTCATATTTATCTTTTAGATTGTCCGGCCTCATTTTTTAATGGTAATAACAGTCGCCTACCCCACCTAGCACGGAAGTTGACAGACGAAAGTGGCTCTTGGGACTTCAATGCTCATAAAAAAACTACCAAATGTTGTGATTTTATTAAGACTTTGGTGTAGCGTCATGTTGCGCTAAACTTAGAGATAGTGAAAAAAGTCCGTCTTGTATTTATAGGTTCATATCTTGAAAATTAACACTTATTTGAAGGCTTTTGATTGTTATTCACATCACTTATACGCGCGCGACGCGATACACGCGTTAGTAACGGTCACTTTGTACCTAATTTATTTTTGTTTTTTCTATTATCTCGTGTTATCTCTACACATACTTTGTTATGACAGTTACCGAGAAGCGACATAGATAACATACATTATGACTTAAAAAGAAAGAGATGCTTATATTTCTTACTGCCCAGTTGAGACAGAACTAATACAATGAATTTCGCTTTTTTGCGCTGCCATCAACTATCCGCCCTTGTAAAACTCCCCACTCAAAAAATAATAACAAATATAATAATATTAATCTCTAACAATCTCAATTCTAGCCAAATTCTGGAACGCTGACGCCATCTGTCTATCGGCGTGGGGCAGAGTCAATGAGTGGCAGTCCGGCGCACGTCTCTCGGCAGTTCTCGGGTGATGGTCCGCCGTTGCGGTCAAATTTTGAATCTGTCGCGTTCCTAGCTATTATTATTAATGTGTTTCTGTAAATTGATATCGGGAACATTAAGTGATTGAACATTATAATCTGAGTTAATTAATAAAATATTTGATTGCACCAACATTAGCCACCAACGCCCACAGTATGGACATTGAATTATGGATGCCATTAATGACGATGATGGCGGAGAACCCTACGCCCTTATGCTTTATGCTTCCTTCTCTGGTAACTCTCGCTATAACTCGAGAACGGCTGGACTGATTTTGATAATTTTGATATTGAATGATTTGTGGAAGTCCAGGGAAGGTTTAAAAGGTGAATAAATACGAAAAAAAAACTTGCAATATAGAAGAAACAATTTCGCTTTTCCTACTTGTCAAACATTTGACGTAAGTCCCGTCATTTAGAAATCAAATAGACTTAAAAGTCGTTCAGAAATCCAACAAAATTTATAAATCAAGTATTTTTCGTTACTTTTTTTTACGTTTCGAATGTCTAACGTTTGATAGATGTCCCGCCGTTCAGAAATGTTATTAAATTTAAAAAATACTTTAGTTTTTGACATTTGACATTGACAGTCAACAATTTGTGATCGCAACTATAATATTTGATGGACTTTGGCGGGAACTATACAACCTTCTTCGTGCCTTCTCCAATTTAGATGACACTGGCGAAATGGCGTGTGCTCAATTATCACATCGTAAAAGAAGAAGAAGAAGGCTTAAACGTCGCGATTTTGATTACGAACTCTTTTCGTTAGGACACATTCTTCAATTTTATTTATTGACACACAGACAAAGAAATAGTGAAGTTAAACTATAAATCCTCTTACCCATAAGGAATTTCCTCCTTTTGACATCAAGAGGCTTTGTTTTAATCTAAATTTAGATTACAATATTTTACAGAAATCGCAAGCAGTCCACCCGAAAGTAGGTCAGCATTTACACAAGGAGGGTTTGATTAATTTATTAGATAAAACCTTCGCGAGGGTTGCTCTTAACAAAAACAGTATATTTAATGGAATTACAGACAATATGCATTAAAGTTTTTTATTTTTTATGAGAAACTATTTTATATCGCATCAAATATGTTCGTTAATATATCGCATGTCGCATTACAGCCGTGGAGTAGGGGATTACCGCTGATGCAAAACTAGCATCGTGGTGTCATAAAAGCCCACGGTCCATGTATCATATGTTGCATTATAGCAGGTGTTAAGATAGAGCGAACTGCTCTCAGAAAGGCAGCCAAGGCTAATAAGGCGGCTTCCTGGGCTTGCATCAGCTATTTCACTTGCATCTTGGTTTCATAAAAGCCCACGGTCCATTTATCGTAAGTTGCATTACAGTAGGTGTGGGAATAGAGCGAACCGCTCTTAGAAAGGCAGCCAAGCACAATAAGGCGGCTCCCTGGGTTTGCATCAGCTGTGTCACTCACATCGTGGTTTCATAAAAGCCCACAGTCCATGTATCATATGTAGCATTACAGTAGGTGTGGGGATAGAGCGAACGGCTCTTAGAAAGGCAGCCAAGGTCAATAAGGCGGCTCCCTGGGCTTGCATCAGCTATTTCACTTGTATCGTGGTTTCATAAAAGCCCACAGTCCATGTATCATATGTTACACTACGGCAGGTGTGGGTTTCATAAAAGCATGTCTTTTATGAAACCACGATCTCGGTATCTTCTCGGTGAAATCAACGTACCGAGCCAGGGTTAGAGTGTTTCGAACCGACAGACTGACGCTTCAAAAGTGCTTTTAGAGCCTATTTGAATAAAGTTTATTATTATTTTTAAAGAACAAAACGGAGGGGAGGCTCTGAACTATTTATAAAAGTTTTCATAGCAGAGAATCACGCAAAGTTGAATATAAAAGCTAGTTGTAAACATATTATCAAGAACGAATAGAAAATAAGATAAAATAAACCCAAAGGAAAACCTTTAACAAGAAAAGTAAAGAAAATTGCTGATAAGGAATTCCTTTGTAACGTACTCACCGATATCCAATTATCTATTTCATTTTTGTTTTATATTGGATATTAATAAAGAATAATTGGTATGCTTTGTAATGACAATAACGAGAGAATCACCAAATGGTGTACTGGTTCTCATTACTATCTTTTTAAAGGAAAACTTCTTTAGGCACGCTTGACTTGAGGAGTAAGCTGGTGAATGCGTGGGACTCGATTCACTTAAACTCCTTTATCTTTAGGCACAATCCTCGCCCCAAAGTCCAGGAATGTGGGACTCCGCTCAGCTGGAGGCCTTGCTGTACCCACTAAAACCACTTCATTCAAGAGTGAAGAATCAGGGGTACAATTCGTATTTCTCTCTGGTGTCCTGGATGAGCAAAAAATGTTTAATAGAGTCCCGTAACTTCGAATAACAAGAAGCCACCTTAGTCTCCCGAACGTAGAAGATCCCGTAACAAAGCGAGTATTGTCAACCTGACGACCGAAGAATCGAATCCTGAAGATCCAAGTCTCGAATATTGGGCAAAAGATTAAAACCCTAAAGATTACAACTAGCCTCATTCCCGTAGGGGTAGGCAGAGACCACGTTTCTTCCACTTGCCACGATCCTTGCATATCTTCTTCGCTTCATTGATTCCCATTAAACCTTTAATAAAAGTTCGTCGGTTGAGAGTACTCTTGATGTGGCCCTTATTTAAAATTTCCTGGATTTGGTCCAGGAAAATAGGCCTTGGTTTTTTCCTACCAACTTTCCCATTCACTCTTGACTCAGTCTCCTTTCATTCAAACGTACGTGCCCAAACCAACTAAGCGTTTCTTACTCAATTTTAATCACTACATCTTCTTTTATATCACGCTACTTCTTACTTTATCGCTCAGTTTCAATCGACTCATTACTTCTTAACACTTTTATCTCTACCGCGTTTATATTACTTTTGTGCATCATGTCATGGGTATTTGTGAATCTCTTCATTTGAAACTAAATAACTCGCTCGTGAGCCGCCTTAAGCGAAACTACGGTCTCGTCGAAGAAGGCCACTCCCAAAACCTGGACCTTGCCAATGCAATGAATACTCCAAACATGCTATCTGCAAGGCCATCAAACCCATCTTACAACAGGCAAAAACATGTTAAAGTACCTGTGAGAAGCCAGAAAAGATAGCTAGTATAAAGATCTTTTTCTTCTCGGTCGTATTCTTNCCGATGTGACGGAAATCCGACACGACCGGAGAGAGATCAGGCGCAGGACCGACGGCTTAACGTGCTCTCCGAGGCACGGGGGTGGATCACACCGCCAACTTCCCAACTTCGATTTGGAATTGGCCCGACCCGGGACTCGAACCCAGGACCTCATGTCTGTAGTCGAACATGCTAACCACTAGACCAATGAGGCAGTCCAAATGGTGTACTGTGTTTCATTACTATCTTTTTGAAGGAAAACTTCTTTAGGCACGCTTGACTTGAGGAGTAATCTGGTGAATGCGTGGGACTCGATTCACTTAAACTCCTTTATCTTTAGGCACAATCCTTGACCCAATGTTCAGGAATGTGGGACTCCGCTCAGCTGGAGGCCTTGCTGTACCCACTAAAACTCAGCGGAAACCACTTCATTCAAGAATGAAGAATCAGGGGTACAATTCGTATTTCTCTCTGGTGTCTTGGATGAGCAAAAAATGTTTAAAAGAGTCCCCTAATTTCGAATCACAAGAAGCCACCTTTGACTCCCGAACGTAGAAGATCCCGTAACTAAGCGAGTATTGTCAACCCTGACGACCGAAGAATCGAATCCTGAAGATCCAAGTATCGAATATTGAATAAAAGATTAAAGCCCTAAAGATTACGAATTAGCTTAACTTAGCCCACTATCCCTGGAGAGATTTTTGAATCGTACATACATCACGCCTCATTCCCATAGGGGTAGGCAGAGACCACGTCCTTCCACTTGGCACGATCCTTACATATCTCCTTCGCTTCTTTGATTCTCATTAAACCTTTAATAAAAGTTCGTCGGTTGAGAGTACTCTTGACCTGGCCCTCATTTAAAATTTCCTGGATTTGGTCCAGGAAAGTTCGCCTTGGTCTTTTCCTACCAACTTTCCCATTCACTCTTGACTCATAAATCCTTTTTGTCAGTCTCTTTTCATTCATACGTACGTGCCCAAACCAACTAAGCGTTTCTTACCCAATTTTAATCACTACATCTTCTTTTATATCACGCTACTTCTTACTTTATCACTCAGTTTCAATCGACTCAATACTTCTTAACGGTTTTATCTCTACCGCATTTATTTTACTTTTGTGCTTCATGCCACCATCAGGGTATTTGTGAATCTCTTGATTTGAAACTAAATAACTCGCTCGTGAGCCGCCTTAAGCGAAACTACGGTCGAAGAAGGCCACTCCCAAAACCAGGACCTTGCCAATGAAGTGAATACTCCAAACATGCTATCTGCAAGGCCATCAAACCCATCTTACAACAGGCAAAAACATGTTAAACTACCTGTGAGAAGCCAGGACAGATAGCTAGTATTAAGATCTTGTTCTTCTTCTCAGTCGTATTCAAGTTTGAAGGTCGTGCCCGTATTTTGGTGCCTGCGTCAGTTTTTCCACCAGTGCTTTCCACCCTGTTCGGTCCTCGTCTTTCCTTATGGCCGCAGGAAATGGAAAACCTGTAAATGCCTTTACTTAGTCGGACCAGCGGCTAGGTGATCGGCCGCGTGGTCTTTTGCCCTCTAACCTTACCAGTAACTATTAATTTGTCTAAGTTATTGGGCTGGCGTCGGGCCATGTGACCTAAGTAGTATTAAGATATTTAGATCCAATTACTCAGACATTGTTATTTTATCATTACAAATAGACAATTCATTTTTATTTGTACGTATAGATAGATTAAACGTGGTCCTATTACACGTATCACCGCACACGTAAAGGCTTTGAGAGCATATGATCATGTAAAATTAAACAGCCTTTGAACTGATAGTCCTCCAAAAGATTACGTGATAGTGCTCCTACTTTGCGATTAGAAGACGGTTGGGTTAAAGGGTAATTTGGGTTAAATGGATCATGAGTATAGTGACGGGGCGAATCCTTTGTGGCCAATCTCAATTATCATGCCACTTTATCATCTACCTTCTAACAAATGATTACACTAGGCAACATTATGTTTCGAGTATTCTAACAAATTGTTAGACTATAGATAGTTGGATATTGAGTAATATAATGGCAACACTTAAAAATACTAAAAATCATTTTACAATATAACGAAATGTTTAGCAATAAGCAATTTTAATAACCGGAACAATTGTACGAACGCAGCCTTTCGAGCTGTGTCTCGTGAAGTAGTTGTTTTAAGAGAAATAGTGTCAAATTGTATAAATTCAAATAGTGAAGCAATTACTTGTATAGTGCAAGTTGTGTATATTTAAATAGTGGAGAGATCAAAGTTATTAGTTGTGAGTTTGTGTTTTTATAATAAGTTGGAATAGTCAGTAACATTAACCTTTAGAGTTAAATATCGCGAACGTTTTTATCAATTTTTGTGAGTGTCTTCATCACGAGAGCAATGTATACCAAAATTCAAGGCAATTGGATCAATTTTCGGAAATTTTGCGGCAAAGTAACCGTTTTTCTCTTATACACGAGTAATAAAAAATTCGATTTAAGTAAGTAATTTTAGAAAGAAAAGACAGTAGATAAATGAAGAAAAAACACATTGTTAATAATAATATTGCATGAAACAATAAAGACACGCCCCCAACGCGCTTACTTGTTACAACGGTTACTTTTGCCAATCTCAGGTGCTGCATCTTAATTTTTGGTGTGTCTATTCAATTTCGAATGTATTTCAATATGAACTAGACCAAATTAAGTGAAACGTGTTTCTATTTTAAATGGCTGTTATTTTCACCTCAAAATATTTTATGTATCTTTTTTGTGCCTTCTATCACTGACAGTTAAGAGAGTTTTCATGTTATTTTTGTTTTTCACATGATAACGATGATTGGCCTTGGCTGCTCTGCCATGTACCTTTCACTTTACCTCCAGTCCGCGATTTAAGGCAACGGAAAAAATACTTAAATATTCTGGGATTTTATAAAAGCACGATAGAAATTATGCAGCTGATGTGAGCCATTGACACAACCATTTTGGCTTTGGCTGCTATTCAGAGCAGCTCCCACTTAACCTCGACTCTGCTTGTAATGCAACATGCCATAGATAAACGGAAACATTTAATACGATGGAAAAAAAATTACTTTAAAACATTAGGGTGTTTTATTAAACCACGATGCAAATGAAACAGCTGATGCAAGCCATACTGGCCTTGGCTGCTCCGAAGAGCGGTATTTACTTTACCTCCACTCTGCTTGTAATGAAACATGCCATAGATAGATGAAAGCATTTGAGGCAATGCTAAAATTTCACTTTAAAAACATTGTGGTGTTTTATGAAAACGATGCAAGTCAAACCATTGACGCCTCCCTATTGGCCTTGGCTGCTCTTCTGAGCAGCTTTCACTTTAGCCTTAATATGCTTGTACTCATGCTATAAATAGACGAAAACATTTAAGGTAAAGGGATAAAGTTTCACACAAAAAGGAATATCTTGGTTTTAAAGACCAATGTTCAAACACGTATTGGAAAAAGGTTACCCAATTACTTGTGAAAGGCTTTTACCCAAGTTCCCGGGTATAATGATGAAAATTGGGTTCAGAAACAGACATCAGAAGGTCGGGTTAATCTTATTGAATGGAAAGGCAGGAGTTATTTGTTACTACGTTACATACACTACAACAATAACACCAGATCTCTTGTTAGATCAACTTAGCTGTGCCTACGCATTTTAAATCCCTAATATCTTCTAAGATATCCAATTTAATGAAATGATGCTCATATCAATTTTAATCTACATTAAATATACAACGTATATAATATATTAAATTGGATAAATAATAATATTGTATTGTATAAAATGGCTTCGTAAATAGCACATACGTTTTATAATATGTAAAAGATAAAAGTGGTTACTGTGAGTTGTTATTTAGAGATAAATATATACAATTATAGACTTTTTTTATCAATCTTTTTGTAATATACAATTCTGTAAAACATTAATTTGATCTATCTTGTAAGGTATAGCCATTGCTTGCGTTGTAAGCGCTCGATGTGTTTGTTACGACATCACATTATAAATCATTAAGTTTCTGGGCATTTCTGCAGTATAATATGTATGTTTTATGCATATAAACCTTCCTCTCGAATCACTCTATCTATTACTGAAAACTACATTAAAATTTGCCGATTAGTTCAAAAGATATTATAATCTATATCTTTGCATTTCCACTCAAATACGGATAAACCACAAACTTTATATAGTACAAAATGAAGTCGGTTCCGCTATTTGTTAACTTAGATCTTTTAATCTATTCAATGGATTTTAATACAGTTTTCAACAATAGATAGAGTGATTCAAGAGTAATGTTTATATGTATAATACATTTATATTATAGTAAAGAAAAATAGAGAAATCTTGAGATTTGTAATTTACTGTAGCAAACATAGTTTTGTGCGCTTAAATCGCAAACGTTGGCAAAACCTTACGAGATATATCAAATTAATGTACCATGGAAATGTAAATTTTAAAAAAATCGATACAAAACTTACAATCGTATATATTTATCTCTCAAGGATAGCTCACAGTAACCATTTTTATCTTTTACATATTACAAAAAAATGTATTGTTTTCCAAGCTGTTGTATACATTACAACATAATTTTTTTATATAATGAAATATATTTTATACATTGTATATTTAATGTAGATTAAAATTGCTATTAACAGTACATTATTAAAATTGATATTTTAGAAGATATTAGAGATTTAAAACGCGAAGGCGTAGCGTTTTGTTTTCAATTCAAGTTCAACATTCAAGTAGATTCAAAAAGCGCTTTTAAATCTGTCCGTTGTTAACAAATCTATTACCGGTTCAGAAAGTAGATTCCGCTGAGACGAAACTGTCAAGAAACTCAGCGGTTACTCCTTTAAATTTGTAGGTTACAATGTGTTTAGCTTCTATGCAACTGTCGCTTAAATAAACTTCTACATTATAATATTTCTTTTGTAATAGGTTTTTGAAATACAACTGATTGCGATATCTGATTGAAAATGCGTAAGTTTAACCCTACAAATGATTTCTGAACCCTATTCACCCTAAAATACGACATAACAAGTTTCTTTTTCAAATATTTTCCTACCCCAAATCTTCTTTTCATACCCAAATAAACAAGGTAATTATCTTTTATATTATTAGAGAATATTTCAAATCATATTGCTTATAACTTTTATGGGCGAAACAATTTTCTCAGCGGGAAACTGGCGGCGAAAATTCGGATAAGTTCGTCTGAATGTGCCATTATATCCTGACGAGGGATTGACGCGTTGGAGCATGATTCAAATATTTTCCAAGTAGAAGTTTTATGGGGAAATGATTCTTAAAATCCTCATGATTGATTATTTAATGAGTCAATTTGATTGTTTACCAACTGGTATTCCATAACACTTCGCTTGTCCGAAAAAATAATGAGTAATCCCACATAAATCGAGTTAAACACAGTCGCTTGCCCCGCCCAGCGACTTGGGACTTAAATGTTCATGAAAGACTACCAAATGTTATGATTTTTATATTTGCTAATAGTTCAACAATGTCATCATTTGTTTATTAAATTAATACTCTGTTATAGCGTTATGTTGCGTTAAACTTTAAGATAGCGAAAATAGTCCTTCTTGTATTTATAGGCTCATATTTTAAAAATGAAAACTTACCTCCAGGGTTTTCATTGTCATTCACATAACTTATATACTCAAAAACACTTATAAATTGTAATATATCACAAAAAACGACACACGCACCGTTAGTAACGGTCACTTTGTGACTGATTTATTTGTTATTTTTCTAATGTCTGGTGTTATTTCTACGCAAAATTTGTTACGTCAGTTACCGAGACGTGAAATGAATAATACATATTATAACTTAAAAAGAAAGAGATGCTTATATTTCTGTTTGCTCAAGTTGAGACAGCGCTATCGTATCATGTCAACCAGTAGTTGTCCACCATCATGTCAACACAGACAACTTAAGGGATAACCGTTCCATCCAGCTTTCCATTCGAAAAACAACCACTCCATCAATCACTAGCGCCGTTAAAAGAACAACCTCAAAAGGAAGTTTGAGATATTACAGCCGGTCGGGGAGTAGTGCTAAACCATTACTTGCATCAGCTCACCGTATAGCATTAATATTCTCACTCATGCCTACAGCTGAGTCTCCAGAAATCTCATTTGAATGGGCCAATCTAGACCAGTTTGGCCTTTTTTAATCACAACGCAAGTGATACTTTTTTGTAACATAAAAAAAGGTAAGTAGCGGTCTATTAACGTCCCACTGCTGGGCAGAAGCCTCCTCACTCAAAGCATAGGTTTCTAGCAGATTGAGCCCTCATTTAGAGGGAAACCACTCGCCAAGCTGGATGAGGCTTCTGGAACTTAACCTTAGGAGACTTTTATGCTGATGTAAGCCATGGGCGCCATGTTATTAGCCTTGGTTGTTGTAACAAGCGTTTTTTTGCTTTTATCCCACTCTGCAGCTGTCTATAATGCGATATATCAAGGAAACAATAACAGGCAATGGATAAGAACTGTTACAAATATCGATATGGTTTTCTAAAGCCCATTTATAAAGCTTACACTTCTCATATTTGAAATGCAAAAGCTAAACAGACAGTTGCGATGGTTGTACGTCGCTTTGTGTTGCGAAATCAGTTATGAAAAGCTTAACCCTGGCCTAAAGTGTTACATTTCTAAGCTCTGTTTCAGTGGCATTTCCTTGAATATATTTAACTAGCTATTCCCTGTTTCTCGTCATTTAAATCTAGCAATAAAAGCAGAACTATAAGGTTGAGTAGAACATATGAAAAGTCCTTTATTTATCCAACCAGGAGTTTACCAACCTTTTATAGTAGTAATCTTTACAAGTTCCCGTAGAACTTTTAAACTACCCAACGGATTTAATTGCAATTTTCAGCAATAGATAGAGTGATTCAAAAGGAATAGTTATATGTATAATACATGCATATTATAGAATAGAAAAGACAAAATATTCAATGAGTTTTGTGCGCTTAAATCGCAAATGTTGGGAGTAAGGGATTGTATATCTTAAACTGGTTTGTATTTATCATTAGAGCCCAGCCAGTAACCAGAACAGACAGACAACCATTAATTTGTCTAATATACAGTTGATAGGTAAGAATTTTTGATAAATACCCATGACTTTATATGGAACTTTTTGAAGCGAAGTCACTATAGAATATGTCTTTAAAGCCTCCTTTTGCCTGTAATTCAAGCTAACACGATTACAATGGAGATAGAGATTAAAATATACATAAGTTTACCTAACTAAGATAGCTCATTAGAGTTTGTATATATTACCAATAGTCTAAGAGACGGTTGACAGATTTAAGTGTCTGAGAACACCTAAATGTGAAATCGGCGTCACATGCTTATTCCCCGATCCCACGGAAATATGGGGAAATAATTATTATGATTTATGAGATCAAATTGTAAAGTATCTGATAATATGTAGAAATACGTATTAATAGTCTGTCTATATTACGAAACAAGTTACTTTTCGAAACATTAAAGTGAATTTATTGGTCACAAACCATCGCACTATCGCCTTTCTAAACTTTATTGTTTTTAAATATCAAGAAAGACTGAGTTAATTACATACTTATAAATTTAGGGGTTATTGGTCTGCCTTATTGGTCTAGTGGTTAGTATGTTAAGCTACAGACATGAGGTCCTATTAAGATTTTCTCAATATTTCCCCGAAGTTGGGAAAAATTTGGCGCTGTAATCCACCCCCGTGCCTCAGAGAGCACGTTAAGCCATCGATCCTGCGCCTGAACTTTCTCCGGTCGTGTCGGATTGCCATCACGTCGGACTATGGGAGTGAAGGAATAGAGAATACACTTGTTGTGTACTATGCCTATGCCAATCCACAGTGGAGCAGCGTGGGTCTATGCTCTAAAAATCCTCTCTCATATGAGTGACGAGGCCAGTGCCCAGTAGTGGGACGTTATTGGGCTGCAACTTACTTTTTACATTTAGGGGACAAGATACTTGTAAACGATACTGATTCATTGGTCTAGTGTTCAGCTTCAGTCATGAAAACGTTTGAGTCCTGGGTTGTGCCAATTCAAAATAGGTATCGATATACAAGTTTTCTGTTATGTATTTGCCCAAAAAAAGAAGTTGGTGGTGTATTCTTTACCTCGAAGAGCACGTTAAGTCGTCGGTCCTACGCCTGATTTTTTTCCAGTCCAGTGGTATTAAAAACTAATAAGATTTATTTTAAAAAATATAATGAATAGTTGTCGGTTTTTAGAATAGATCTTGCAACCGTATCTAGACCTATATTAAATTAGTTGCCGGGCGACATTATCTAAAGGGAATTATTAATGTGTTGTGAAACTGTGCTTTGAATCGCTAATCTCACCGCGGTGCTGTTGCCATATTAATTCGCACGATATAACCGTTTTCAAATTGTATAATCATCAACTTTGTCCATGGACTTCTAAACTAATTCTGATGAAATTTGGTCTATGGTTCGATGGCCAAATTTAGGAAATTGCATTTTCTAATTTGTCTGAGTCTGAAACTGTGATTGGCTTGGTGCAAGTACCCATTGAGCGGAAAAAACTCCTGCTGCTGAGCTTGGAGAAATCAGTGGCATTTTTTGGTGTTGCTAGTTGGAGACGATCTTTCTCTACCACACATAGTTGCCCCTATAGTCGACAGTGTAACGGAATGCAGAGCATTTATCTTCTTCAGTCTGTTATCTTGAAGAAGACGATTTCGAGGAAGAGTGAGTTTGTGTTTGATGTGTCTGTCAATCAGAGGTGGATGAGAAATAGCTAAATTTGTGTCGGAAGCATCTGAGGTGTCATCAAAGTCGATTGCACAGATGAACTTCTGGTCCACAGCCTTTTACCTATTGAAGACGGTTACGCTGGGTTTCAGTGGGTATTTTGGACTTCCCACACCGCCGGATGGATACTTATTTCATTCGCCATGCGCAAATGCATTTCCAGGGACCAAAAAGGGGTTGGTACTGCTTTTATCAGCAAAAACGAACCACCAAACAAAGAAGTTGCATTACGATGCTGTGTCATTTTGGATTTCTTTCAATCTATCGTGTCTTCATTATTTTCTTTATCTTTCTAACTTCGGTCCTATAACTAAAATATTAAATTGTAAGACATATTTTTTTAAACTGCCTCATTGGTCTAGTGGTTAGCATGTTCGACTACAGACATGAGGTCCTGGGTTCGAGTCCCGGGTCGGGCCAATTCAAAAATCTATATTGAGTTTTCTATTTAAGATTTTCTCAATATTTGCTCGAAGTTGGGAAGTTGGCGGTGTGATCCATCCCCGTGCCTCGGAGAGCACGTTAACCCGTAGGTCCTGCGCCTGATCTCCCTCCAGTCGTGTCGGATTCCCGTCACATCGGACTTTAAGAGTGAAGGAATAGAGAGTGCACTTGTGTACTATGCCTGCCAATCCGCAGTAGAGCAGCGTGGTGGGTCTATGCTCTAAAAACCCTCGCTCCTCGGAGTTAGGAGGCCTGTGCCAAGTCGTCGTCGTCGTCGCTTCAACCGGTGGACGTCCACTGCTGGACATAGGTCTCACGTAATGACGTCCACAAAGCCCGGTCTTTTGCCACCTGGCTCCAGCGGCTACCGGCGATCATCTTTATGTCGTCGGTCCACCTTCTGGGGGGTCTCCCTACACTGCGCCGTCCGGTTTGTGGTCGCCACTCCAGCACTTTTGGCCCCCAACGTCCAACGGTACTTCTTACTATGTGTCCCGCCCATTGCCACTTCAGTTTCGCGATTCGCAGGACTACGTCGATGACTCTGGTTCTACAACGGATCTCTTCATTTCTGATTCGATCACGTAGAGAAACTCCGAGCATAGCCCTCTCCATCGCACGCTGAGTGACTCTGAGCTTCCGCATGAGGCCCATAGTCAGCGACCATGTCTCAGAACCGTAGGTCATCACTGGCAACACGCACTGTTCAAAAACCTTGGTCTTCAGGCACTGAGGGTTGTCAGACGAAAATATCTGGCCAGTAGTGAGACATTTTAGATAATCCTATTCAATACATTCGTATTCTTTTCATATCTACGTATTTCTTTAGTATTGATAGAATGAATTATCTCGGTTTTCTTCCATAAGCATATAAACACGTTAAAAATATCATATTCTAAAGGTATTTTATACATTGTTGTAGCGATCTTTTTAATCTCTCTGTGTATTTACACGTGAAAACACTGTACAATGTTTGTTGTACTATACCGGGTTAAATTGTACAATAACTGATACAAACTTTGTATGTATTGTGATAATTTTTTTCACATCAATATTTAAACAGTTGAAAATATTTGCACGACGATACTCTACGTATATTCAACGACGTATAACAACTTGTTTGTAAATAAAAACGTAATGACATTGTAAAATAAGATAACTTTTATTGTTCGACAAACAAACGTGACAGTGTTTTATGTACGTATAATTTTGCGTAGTTTTGTGTCGTAAATTATATTTCGTTATATAATTTTGTCACTAAGTTGTGCATTGTTTGAGTTTTACTCGTTTAGCTGTCCCTTTAGTACTAAAATTTGCATTCCCATAGGGTTAGGCAGAGAACACGCAGATCCTTGCATATCTCCTTCGCTTCTTTCATTCTCATTCAACCTTTCATACAAGTTCGTCGGTTTAGAGTACTCATGACCTGCTCTTTATTTAAAATGTTCTAGATTTAGTCCAGAATCATTCGCCTTGGTCTTCCCCTTCCAACTTTCCCATTCACTCTTGACTCATAAATCCTTTTTGTCAGTCTCCTTACACTCATTCTCTCTACATGCCCAAACTATCTAAGCATACCTTTCTCAAGTTTGTAAAACAGTATCAAATTGATTCTGATTATTTAATATACTTTGCAACGTTAACATAACTTAGGTTTTGTCACATTTGCTACTTCTCTATCATCGAAATTAAGTTCCTCTATAATACTTTTGTCATCGAAATTATTCTTCAGTTTTTAGTGGTACCACGATTTTTCATCGTCGTTAAAATTTCGATTTCTTATAGAACATTAGTAGATATAAATTAAGATGCTGCCCTACATTTCTTAGTCACTCAGACTTGAACTAACAACGAAAACATGAATCTGGCCTATTATAGGATTGTCCGAAATAAAGTTCTAACCTAAAAACCTCTGCGCACAAGTATATCGACCTCATTAAGCTAAAAGACTTTAATCACCTCTACAGTATCTACTGTAGTACCTTCACAGGCAGCTTCCCTCCCAGAAAAGATATAAAGGCATATTAGGCAAACTTTAATACAGTCGTGTTAGTCACAGATCGTAGCTAGAATTAGAATGCTTCAACTAAAGAAATATCACGTCCTTATAGTATTCCAACCTGACCAAGGAACAGTCATTCAATTTATTTCATGACTTGAAGAACCAGCCATCTAGTTCTGGTAGAAAAAGAACATTTAAACATCAAAAATTTTTTTAAACTTACCGTCATAAACAACTCCTTTCACCAGCACCTCGGTGTCGAATACCGAATGGCCAATCGTCAAGTTAACATCACTGCTTCGTTCACTCAAAGTCACTATTTCGTCACTGTCACTGGGGATACGTGCAAAGGCGCAAGCATCTACTGTTCTTTCACTCACACTTGGCTCACTAACCGTCGTAACTACGTCGTCATTTGTCGTCACTTCGTCGTAGATTGTTTCGTCACCCACGTCTACATTTGTATCTACATCTCCTTTTTCTTCTAAATTGTATTGGACAGGTGGTCCCGGGGAACGTCCAGGAGCAGGATCTCCACTCGGTAGTATAAGTGTAGAGATGTAAGGCAAAGAAGAGAGAATAATCATTGCAGCTATTATATTTGTAGGACAGCGGTTCATTTTGAATTTGGTCTGTTTGCTGTAGCTTTTGATGAGGTTACGTTGATTTTTGGTGATCATGTTATTGGTTACGGTCATTTTATCGGATTTTTTGGCTGTTTTGGGTTCTCATGGTTGAAATCTGTAACAGAAAAGTATTGATTATCATTATGTAATAACTCCACACAAAGTTTCAAGTAATGTAAAGATCTATTGCAAAATGCAGTCTAATACGATAAAAGCAGACGCTCAAATATATATGGTAAGGGAATCTGTTAAGTTTTATCTTACGGACTTTTAAAGAGGCACAACTCCATCCTACTTTCAACATTAACCGATAATGCAGCACACGCAACGGAAGCTCTCAAAAGGAACAAATCGGGCTAGTATTTGTAATAGTTTTTATTGCTGTACCCCTTCTTGGTTGCAATGCTTAACTTTTAGGTTTTCGCTTTAAGTGGGCTATCCAACTCTTATATAATTCTTCAATGCGATCAATCAAATAAACTCTTTAGCTTTATATTTTATGCATATCCACTGAACCGCCGATTTGTTTCCTTTCATTCTTTCTGGATTTGTTCCGACTTAGGATAGATTTCATTTTAATGCATAACAATAAATATGGCATATTTTAAACTGAAAGATCGTTATATATGATTTATGCTGTCAATTAAACTGATGATGCAGTCGTGGTGTACGTCTGATAAATTCAAGATTTTTCATCATTTATGAATAGTCAGATGGTGTCTCAAAGGGCTAGACTGGCTGTGCATGCTGGAGTGTTGGTGCCAACACTTAAGTATGGTAGTGAAAGTTGGGTATGGCAGTAGAAGAAGAAAAGTAAAATAAATACGGTAGAGATGAGAGCGTTGAGAAGTATGAGTGGATTGTAACTGAGTGACAAAGTAAGAAGTAGTGTGATATAAGAGATGTGGCGACTAAAATTAAGAAAGGCATACTTAGATGGTTTAAGCATGTAGAGATAATAAATGAAAGGAGACTGACGAAAAGGATTTATGAGTCAATACCGAATGGGAAAGTTGGAAGGGGAACACCAAGACGAACGCTCCTGGATCAAATCCAGGACAATTTAAATAAGGGCCAGGTCAAGTGTATGTATGTATATCTCTGTATCGAAAGTATGGACACCGATTAAGTGAATACGTAATTTAGTGCGCATGCCACAAATTTTGGCTGACAACGACACCAAATGTAAGAATACGAAGAACACTATAAAAGAATACGCAATTAGTCTTACTTTTTAGAGCATATTAATGTATTTGTAAGTTTGTTTTGAAGGCGGTTCTTTTTTTGTTAAAATTTATATTTATTTTTTGATTTTTAGTGAATCTGAAGTAAAGTAACAAATTCGTCTCAATATGTGTACACCTAAAACGCGTTTATAAAACCGTTAAAATGAAACAACTTTACAAAGTTAAATTTAAATTAATATCGCCATACCCGGGATCGAACCCGAAACTCTTATACCACCGCTTCACTTATAATTCACCTTTCAAATATCGCAATGCAGCAACAAACGTAAGGTCATTGGCATTTGATTACAGACAGTTATAGATTTTGCCAAAAATCGCTCTCGTACTGTAAGCCGTTGAGAAGTTCCATTGATCTCCATATTTAACTACGACTAGCACTTGACCATACCGAAGTTACGGTAGGCGACTCAAATATCTGGATAGCTTAAAGAAGATACTGCCGAGTATCGTTGATTTGCTCCTAAGAATTGAAGATCTCTTGTCTTGATCGTCACTTTGTCACGGATTCCATCATCAGAACCTTACCAAATTATCACAAAACAACCCTTGGAGTATATCCTTTCCAATAAAAAAAGAATCATCGAAATCGATTAAAGTGATCTTGAGATATTCGTCCATTTGTCGCGCACATGCTTATGCAAATTTAAGACTTATCCAGTTTTCTCATGGATGCCATCATCAGAACTGGATTTAAAAAAATGGGACTCTATGACGAGCACCACCTTTCATTTGAACAAAATCATCAAGATCGGTCCACCCAGACGGAAGATATGAGGTAACCAACGAAAAAAAATACAGACGAATTGATAACCTCCTCCTTTTTTTGAAGTCGGTTAAAAATTGATATAGGCGCATCAGCGAAAGCTGCTTAGCCTATTATAAATAATAATAATAATAGGTACCAGCCGGTGCCAGTACTCGAACGCGAAGGTGACCGACTCTATTGGGACCGGTCCATTATCACGGACAGGACCATACTGGCCAACAAGCCTGATATCGTGATAATGGACCGGGCACAGTCTCGGGTGCTGTCTCTTATACACATCTATACTCGGAAAGAGTCGAGCGCGCGAGCTGA
>JACTOM010000830.1:387803-400733 GCA_015832385.1 Elymnias hypermnestra | reverse complement strand
CCCCAACGTCCATCGGTCCTTCGGACTATGTGCCCCGCCCATTGCCACTTCAGGTTCGCGATTCGCAGGACTATGTCGGTGACTCTGGTTCTACTACGGATCTCTTCATTTCTGATTCGATCACGTAGAGAAACTCCGAGCATAGCCCTCTCCATCGCACGCTGAGTGACTCTGAGCTTCCGCATGAGGCCCATAGTCAGCGACCATGTCTCAGAACCGTAGGTCATCACTGGCAACACGCACTGTTCGAAGACTTTGGTCTTCAGGCACTGAGGGTTATCAGACGAAAATATCTGGCGTAACTTCCCGAACGCAGCCCAACCGAGTTGGATTCGGCGGTTGACCTCCTTCTCGAAATTGGATCTACCTAGCTGGACTATATGTCCCAGGTATGTGTACTCGTCAACAATTTCGAGAGCTGAGTTCTCAACGATGACTGGGTGAGGCGGTACATGGATATTAGACATAATTTTCGTCTTATCCATATTCATTTTCAGGCCCACCTGTTGAGAAACTCTGCTGAGGTCATCGAGCATTGTATTGAGATCTTCGAGAGTCTCTGCCATATTGACTACGTCATAGAACGTATTAATATCTATAAAAAAAATCCACAATACCATATGTCCAACGACCCTAGTAATTATATAAATGTGATTTAGTACGCACGAGCAGAGACTAGCTTACATCCTATTAATAACGCTTTGTTTGCTTCATCACAATAGAAATTAGGTTCCCTTTAAAAAAAAATAATATAACATCATATCTTTGAATGAACTAGACTGTATTCTCACTTCATCGTAAGTTTTTTTAGTATAATTTGATCTATCTCGCAATGTTTCGCCAGTGTTTGCAATTTGACCGCACATACATATTAAACTTGGAATTTCTCGGTTTTTCTGTACTGAAAGATGAATGTATTATACATATAAACCTTCTTTTTAAATCACTCTATCTATTGCTAGAAAGTATATTAGAACCTGTTTAATAGTTTAAAAGATATAAGCGAAGACAGCGGAAAGGTCTTCATTTTATACGTTCAGATTTTCAAGAATTATCCAGGTAAGGAAGCGTCTAGTTTTCTGCGAGATATTAGAAATAATGTTTTAATTTATCCTGCGTAATAAGACACATTTATTTTTGCCTCAAACGAGTCCATTACCCAGTAAGCTGAGCCTCGTTGTGGGAATTTCAACGCCATTGTATCAGTTATTGGAAAATTCTCGACATTCTCCACGGAACGTGTCTGTAACGTGTGGATATGTCTCTTAGCACTTTAAAAATACTTTTTTTTTTAAATTAAAATGCTTTATTGAAAGAAAATCAATTGAAAAGATAGATTATTAAGATTTAAAAGGCTTGGCTGAATTGCTCTGATCGAAATAAAATACATCGTAACACTGATGGTAAAAAAAAAGGTTTTTTTTCCTATTCATCAGGTTTATAGCCAACAGAGTCTTTATTGAGAGATGGAAAGAGGACCTTGATTTATTCCACATCTCCGTATATGTACATTTTAATATTAGTAGTGTTAGTAATATAAATCCATTTATTAGTATGGTCAGTTTTCTGACTTCGATTTGGACCTCTTTCTTTTAGTGAAGGCCTCCTCCATCTCCTTCCATGAATTCCTATTGATGCCCTTTTCTTTCCATTTGTGCTTTTTTTTCGCTCGACAATGCTTTAATGCACCTAGGCCAAAGAGTCATTCGTTTCCATCATGCTAAAGTAGGACACCAGCGGTTCGCTTGTGCAATCTAACATGGCTTCCCGGATGAAGCCAAATCAAGATTCAAAAATATGGGACAGGATAACAGGGGCATCAAGAGCAATCTTCCGCTCCGTCAAAAGTGCCGTGCCATGCCATGTTGCCGCTGTGATACCCACGCCGAGCATGGCACCGCATTCATGCCACATAGGCGACTCCACCCGGCCATATGATGCAGGTACTATCCGGAACAACCAGGTCCGGTAAACACCTACACAAGCTTATACGAGAGCGTTCCCACGCCTACTATGGGAGGACTTGAGATCCTCTCTCCATTTTATTATCAGACTCCTTTCAGCTAGGTTTCTGAGCCTAAGGCCTTGACTATTAATACGTAGCGACGAGGACTTTCGCCCGGAACTCTCATGAAGGGTCACCCGCCGGGATCCAATTGTATCAAGCTAATTCTTTAATGTCATCAGCCCACTGTCTTTTAGGTCTACCTATTTTTCTTCTTCCACTTTGTAGTTGGTATAGTCCACCTATTATTTTCTTTGCTAAATGTACCTGCACCCAATTGTTGGGTGTGAAGAGATAGCCGCCTACCGTCAGTCTAGAGCTCCAATCGATATGATGTATTTTACGGTGACAGTATGCCCGGTCTGGGTACATCAAAGACAGCATTTGGTGCCGCTGGCGGTGGTAATATTTCACTGTGCGAGTTTAATAAGTATGCTCGCCAACGATAAGAACTGAAGTTCAATTGGGTCTTTATAGATGAAGATTATTTCGCAGAAGGAGGTATTAGGGAGAGAGAACGCTGCGGATGCCTCTTGTCGCCAACGGAGGATGCCTGAAGGATAAAGACAGGGTTTTGCCCCCATCCTTCCTCTGCCCTGAATTAATGGTTTTGTTTCCATTAAGTCACACATTATTAACGAGGATTATTCGATGGGGTTGCGTAAATCCATTTCCCAACGTAAAAAGTGGATAGGATTCGATGGAACCCTCAGTCGTACATTGGAATTAATGTATGGAACACCCTATATTTGATTCGGAATTACTGCAAGGCCTACTTGAATAAAGTATTTTTGATTTTGAATATAAACGATGAGAGAAAACCCGATTAATTCACTAATTTGAAAAAATAACGCACAAAATCCGGAAGCACATAATCACAGTGATAAAAAATAACTCTGGTGTTTGAGCCATTTTTACGATATATTTTTTTATGTTCATCTAAATTCGTATTTTAATTTTGCCGGTTTTGTTCCGACATAAGACACGTTTCATATCATTTTATGTTAATTTCTTTTACGCAAAGTTGCAAATTATCTAGTCTATTTTAAATCATACCAACAAAACTCGTAATACTCCAACATTACTTTTCACATATTTGTCAATGGAAATACGCTTGACAAATGAATTTATTTAATAACAGATAAGATATCGTCCAGGACTTAACGACATTGTGTATATTTTAATTAAATGTCATAAAAAAAGTTTCATAAGCAATTAAATATTTACTATAACGATGTTTTACAATGGCCGAGTAATTATAATAACAAAAACAAATGCAAAAGATCTATTAATGTCAAAAAGTATGTGATTGAATTGAATAGCTCGTTAAGTTTTGGACAGTCCATTTATCCAGGAAAGCTATGAGCTATACAAGCCCACTTTACAACCAATAGAAGCGTAGTATTAGTGAAAAATGTCGCAAAATTAAGGGTAATAGGACTCTATTAAAGGACGCTAATAAAATGTGCTAATGAGCTAATAATGCCCATGTTTGATGTTAAGGATCTCCAAGTAAATATATATGTCGGAGAATAAGAGAGGAAGGAAACATAAAGCATAGGAGCGTATGGTTCTCCGCCGACATCGTCATTAATGGCATCCAAAATTTCCATACTGAGGGTGTTGGTGGGTAATGTTGGTGCAATCAAACACTATATTAATTACATACATAGCATCACGCCTCATTCCCATAGGGGTAGGCAGAGACTACATCCTTCCACTTGCCACGATCCATGCATATCTCCTTCGCTTCTTTCATTCTCATTAAACCTTTCATACAGGTTCGTCGGTATAAAGTACTCTTGACTTGGCCGTTATTTAAAATGTCCTGGATTTGGAATTTTCGCCTTGGTCTTCCCCTTCCAACTTTCGCATTCACTCTTGACTCGTAAATCCCTTTTGTCAGTCTCCTTTCATTCATTCTCTCTACATGCCCAAACCATCTAAGCATACCTTTCTCGATTTTAGTCACTACGTCTTCTTTTATACCACAACGTTCTCTTATCACACTATTTCTTACTTTGTCACTCAGTTTTAATCCACTCATACTTCTCAACGCTCTCATCTCCAACGCATTTATTTTACTTTTGTGATTCTTCTGCCATACCCAACTTTCACTACCATACATAAGTCTGGCCCTTTGAGACACTCTCTGGATATTCATAAACGCGCGCAGGGCATCATTTACCATATTCCCTGCATTCACTCTCCTTTCAATATCACTTTCACATGTTCCATCTTTTGTAAATTTAGATGCCAAGTAAACAAATTCTTTTACAGATTATAATGTTCAATCACTTAATGTTCCCGATATCAATTTACACAAACTCATAAATAGTTAAGAACGCGACAGTTTCAATAGTTGACTGCTCCGGCCGACCGCCACTCGAAAACTGATGAGAGACGCTCGCTGGATTGTCACCATTAACTACCGTACTCCGACATATATAACGTAAGCAACAGCTCTGTCTATAAGCTCTAAATTATCTATTGTAACTACGAAGACATGTGTTAACCGACTGTTAATTTATTTTTATTCAATAATCCTAGACTAGATGTGTAACACTATAAAATATATTGCCTTAGCTTTGCCTTGCATCATTCTTTAACTTAACTACATTTCCAAGTCCAAATTTCTTTCTTCAAGTGACAAACCATGGAAATACTTTGAGAAATAAAAATGGGCACTCAGTTTTGCTCCATTTTAAACGAATCTTTAGAATAAATAAAACATTTGCGATGTAATAAATATCGTGCCTACTCTTTGTAATAATTAAACCTTCGACGAGCGCCATTTAATTTCTTACAAGATGCAAGTTGAAGAAAAAATTCAAGAGCTTTATTTGACTAAACAATTAAGTCTAAATGACAATGAAGTTACAGACTTCCCATTAAACTCTAGTGTACAAAAATCCCTAAATAATATTATTCTGAGAGAAGGCTTCACTTCATATAGAATTTTCAAAAGAATGATTTCAACTAACGGCGGCAATTTCATGGGAGAATTATATGAAATAGACATTCACGGAGAAAATAAAAAAGGCAAAAAGGAAATTAACATATTTCTTAAACAGATGATCCCCAGCGAGTCATTAAACGTTTTATTCAATGTTAACAAATGTTACTTACGCGAAGTCTTTATGTACAGCGAATTACAAAATATTTTCAATGCATTACAAGAAAGAGCAGATATTCCTGCGAACGAAAGATTCAAAATGGTGAAAAGCTACAATGATAGTCAGGATAATGCGATAGTACTTGAAAATCTTAGTATAAAAGGCTTCAAAACCATACATAGAATGGATGTCATGACACTAAAATTTGCTGAGTTATCGATTATACAACTTGCCAAATTGCACGGTCTAACATTTGCTATGAAATATAAAAACCCTGAGTATTTCGAGAGAAAGATTAAGCCGATGAAATCCCTGCTGCACTTTACTGAAAAATGGAAAGAATTTGTAAAACGCCCAATTGACCTTGTGTGTCAATATTTCGATAGCGATACAAGAGAGAAAATCAAAAGGTTTCAACAAATTTTATATGAAAAAATGCCAAAATACTTCACGGGTGACACGGAATCTATTAGATGTATGTGTCATGGAGACTTTAGGCCTAATAACGTATTATTCAAAGACAATGTAAGTATCACTTTTTATTAAACAACATCAAATAAATCACTGGTTCTCCACGATTCCTTGTTTCTATATTAAAAGACGGTCTTTAGGTTATAACAATAACATGGAGTTTCATAAAAATCTGGTTACCTAATTATCCATTAAGTTCTTGCCGATGTTTTCTCAGCAGAATTGACTTTTTGATAATGAATTGAATGAAGATTTTGATGATATTGAAATTATCTATCGTGACTGCAGTTTTAGAACTCTAAACAATATTTTGTAAGCTACAGGCAATTTACTAGTTATTGAACTAAAACTTCGTACCTACGTACATGAGAACGTAAAACCTCATAATTATAATTCAAATTCAATTAATTCCGATCAGATATCAACAGATAATAATAAATTGCAATATTTACTGTTACATGTGAAATTGTTTTGCTAAGGCTTTACTGTTATAATCAGATAATATATTGTAGCATAACAAAATGTTTGAAAATTCAACTTATCAGTTGATAGACAAATACGATGTTTAGTGATAGATAACTTATTTAACGATATGATTGAAACTATATTAATTAACTTAAAATCTCAACATTTAGACAATACACAAAATATTGTGACAATTAACAAAATTCAAAAGAATTTCAAAGAGAAAGATTCCAGAAAGATTTAACTACTAACAAGTATATTGATATTGAAATTATGGTTACCTTTTGGTGTTCCCAAATTTTAACTTTGGTTTATTGATGATTTTTTTTACAGGGCAAAGAAGAAGATGACGTATTTCTGATCGATTACCAACTTTCATTCTACGGATCACCAGTAATAGACCTCCTGTATCTTATATTCACTGGGAGTGATCGTAAATTTAGAAAGATGCATTTGAATAATCTTTTAAAACTGTACCACGATCATTTGACCGGATTTCTTAAACATTTTAACTTGGATATAAACAACATATACCCTCATAGAGTGCTTATTAAAGATTTTGAAGAATCTCTTGATTTCGGGCTGATGGTATCTTTAAGTATTTTACCATTGTTCTTTGCTTTGGAAGACGATGTGCCAGATTTTAACAAAGATAACATAAACGATATAAATTTTAAATTAGATAATAGATTCGATGATAGAATTACTGAAATAATCCAAGATTTTATAGATTTGGGCATATTGATATGAATTGTCCAAAATCAATTATGTATCTTAGGACTTTTTTAAAATCTTCAATAGTATATTTTAGAAAGTGCCCTACAGAAGCTCATTTGCAAAATGGAAAGGCAAAAACACAGAGGACAAAGCTTGAAACAATGATCTGGTCAAGTAGCAGAACAGCTAGATAGAAAAGGCAGTCAATGCACTTAGATATCGGGAGTGATGGTTTAACCTCCTTCGTCAGGAATATCACAGAGAGCTACGACCAGAAGAGGAGGATATAGATATGACGGAGAAAGTAGTTCCCGTTGACATGGTCATTAGTGGGGTCCATAATTCAACCCCCAAACTGTGGGTGTCGGTGCGTTATGTTGGTGAAACCAAACACTTTATTAATCTACTCAGATTATAATGTCCAATCACCTAATGTTCTCGATATCAAATTACACAAACACGTTAACAGTAATAGTTAGGAACCGTTGCTCGAGATCTGTTGAGAATGCCGCCGGCCTGTGACTCATTGACTCTGTCGAGCGCCAATAGATGGAGCTCCGGAAACTATCGTTTGTATCTATGTCCGTTGTAGAATTGTAAACATTTCAACCTATGAACATGCCTCAACGACGTAATGGAGCAAATACTCCATTTGCTACCGGAAACCCTGTGTTTGATACCTTAGGAATATTGAGAAAAATTGCATTTTGTATTTGGATTGAATTTGGACTAGGGAAAAGTTTCAGCAACGCTAATTACCACCCTACCAGCAACGATGTGCCACCAAGAAAGAATCTTGGGTTCGAGTATGATGCTGTGTAAAAAGAGCTACCACCTTAGACTGTACACAGTCAATTGCTGAACTGTTAGCTCCTGTGTTAGATTTTGTATATTTTTTTTAATAGTATTGTAATTGTGGAGTTTATATATTATTTAAAAAAAGGTTTATAGATCTTGTTAATTAAATGATTTAGTGAATCAATTATCTTTGTTTTATTCAAATATAATGAAGGCTTACTGGTGAATCGCAAGAATTCTCATTCAGAGAAGTGATCAGAGAAGTCAGTCACTTTTTGAAAAAGAGCATGAAGTAAATGTAAAAGATGAAAACAAACCCAAAGATTGTGATATTTAAATAAATAATGAGATGAATGCATTTTTATAGATAATTTTTAAACATGGCGCCATTATTGCACAGAGTAACGTAGTTTTCTTAACCGCTAACAGTTGGCACTATTGTTTTAGTGTCACTTATTTGAACTGATACGGACGGCTGAGCGTTGGCCGCCACATGTAGGCTAAGGGACCTTTTTAAGGTCCGTTTATTATAAGAAATATATTAGGAATCCATAGTTAATAATTGCTTAAGATTTTGAAACAATAGCGCAGACGCTTTCTACGGCAGCAAAAGGATCCATAAGTAGAAAGGTTAGAAATGTGCGCTATTATTTAAGGACCGTTTGGCCGGGGGAAACTAAGCACGACCGTCATTAAACCCGACGGACCTTCAGGTATGCACAACGGGAAGCAAGACATGTGCACTGGCCTGAAATCCGAATGTGGAAAGTTGAAGACGTCGGGGTGGGAGTGCTCCCGCGGCGGTATATAATATCCAGATTTTGGATATGAAATCAGTGTGAAGTGTGAAGGGGAAGTCTGAAGTGTGATGTAGTATAAGTGACAACATCACCAAGTGAAAAAACCCCACTTGATGAGACTTGATAACACTGTCGAAGTTATCTAAGATTTCGTCGAGGAATTCCTCCGAGATCGCAGTCATTATCGAGGCGCATCATCTTGTTATATTAAGAAGAATATATCAACACATTCCCGCCAGCACTGTGGACGACGACTGCCAAATTAAGAGGTCAGCTGCGAACAGTGGCCTCCCGACGTGCAGCCATCGAGAAGAAGCGAACCGGACGACAGAACCTGTGTGGAACGGAAGTCTGAAGACAACCAATTGCCTTTGGCCGATATTACTTCAATCCGAAGAGTGGAGCATACATCGTCAAAGACTGGTCCTTCGAGAACATAGGACAGAAGTTGGTCTATAATATATCAGTCCGAAGAGTGGTATATATAGCCAATATGAACTATTAACTCGCATATTGAAAAAGAGTATGTAACGAGAGTAACAGATGAAATTAAATGCAAAACTTAAATTGCACAGAGTAATAAGAAGTAACGTAGTTGTCATAACCTCTAATGGGTGCTGTTTTTAATGTCCCATAAAGATGAACAAAATATTTTATATAACATAAACAAAACTCGTAAAACAACTGCATAATTTTTCACATATCTGCGATTTGCTCTTGAGATATCTGAACAAAATTAATTTTGTTACAGATAAGATACTCGTATCATCCAGGACTTACCGAAATTATCGTAATATTTTAAGGTCTGTCATAAAAAAGTTTCACATGCATTTCAATTTTTATTATGATGTTTTACAATGGACGAGTCATATGATTAATATTTTTTTTTTTGTTGAAAGCGTTAATCTCAGAAAATACTTAATCAAATTGAATATTTTTCTTTTGGATAGTATATTTATCTAGGAAGGTTATGGGTTAAATAATATCACGTTACGTTCAATAGAAGCGAAGTAATAACGAACAATATCGCAAGAGAGGGTACTCTAACCCTTTAAGAGCTTCAGCTACGTGTGCTGCTAAAACGTCAAAGTTATGCTTTATCAATGTATGACGAAGTTCTTCCTCTTTAAAAGATGTAAACGAGTCTTTGATAGCATTCGCCTATCTTTTAAGGTTCATTACCTATAACCTATTTCATGGTAATCGAATGTGCTTGTTGTAACTTTGTTAAGTGACGCTAATCAAATGTACCAAGCCTACTGATATATAAGTTATAAACCATATATATAATGACATGTGTAACTCTATAAAAATGAATGGCGTGGTTCTGCCTTGAATCAATCCTTCACTTGACTGCATTTTCAAGTACAAATTTCCTTGTCCAAGTTACAAACCGTGGAAATATTTTGAGAATAAAAGAAGACATAGTGACTAAAATTGAGGAAGGTATGCTTAGATGGTTTGGGCATGTAGGATTTATGAGTCAAGAGTGAATGCGAAAGTTGGAAGGGGAAGACCAAGGCGAACGATCCTGGNTATGCAAGGATCGTGGAAAGTGGAAGGATGTTGTCTCTGCCTACCCCTATGGGAATGAGGCGTGATGCTATGTATGTATGTATATTTTGAGAAATAAAAACTATTTAGACACTCAAATTGGCTCCATTTTAAGCGAATCTTTAGAATAAATAAAACAATTGCGATGTAATAAATATCGTGTCTACTATCTTTTTAATTCAACCTTCTACAAGTGCCATTCACGCCAAGATACAATTTGAAGAGAAAATGCAAGAACTATATTTGACTGAGCAAGAAAGTCTAAGTGACAATGAAGTTACAGAGTTCCCGTTAAAGTCTAGTGTACAAAAATCCCTAAATAGTATTATTCTGAAAGAAGGCTTCACATCATACAGAGTTTTCAAAAGAATGATTTAAACTAACGGCGGCAATTTCATGGGAGATTTATATGAAATAGATATTCACGGAGAAAATAAAGGAGGTAAGAAAGAAATTAACATATTTCTTAAAGAGATGATCCCCAGCGAATCTTTAAATGTTGTATTTGATGTTAATAATTGTTATTTACGCGAGGTCTTTATGTACAGCGAATTACAAAATATTTTCAATGCATTACAAGAAAGAGCAGATATTCCTGCGAACGAAAGATTCAAAATGGTGAAAAGCTACAATGAAAGTGAGGACAAAGCGATAGTACTTGAAAATCTTAGTAATAAAGGGTTCAAAACCTCACATAGAATGGAAGTCATGACACCAAATTTTGCTGAGTTATCGATTATACAACTTGCCAAATTGCACGGTTTAGCATTTGCTTTGAAACATAAAAACCCTGACTTTTTTGAAAAGAAGATTAAGCCAATGAAATCTCTGTGGTATTTCACTGAAAAATCGAAAGAATTTATAACACGCCACATTGACCTTGTGTGTCAATATTTCGATAGCGAGATACGAAATAAAATAAAAAGTTTTGAAGAAATTTTATATGTAAAAGCGCCAAAATACTTCTCGGGTGACACGGAATCTATTAAATGCATGTGTCATGGAGACTTTAGGGCTAATAACGTATTATTTAAAGAAAATGTAAGTATATTTGTTTTCTGTTCTCTACTATTGATTGTTGACGACAACGAATATATAGTGTCATTATTATTAAGACCGTAGTCATAAAATTTCGTGCCGGAAATTTCTACACAGAAACAACTTTATAAACTGGTGGTAGATTCGGTAGCAACGGATAGACTTGGCAATGACATGAATAAAGAATATTTTTATTTGATTTCAATATTTTTTAATTGGAAAGTAATTAGAAAAGTAAAAACAATATTTCGAAAACTACAGCCAATTTATCACAAAAGAAAGGATATGGAGAATTAATAAACGGCTCCTGATATTGCTCTTTGTTGACACAAAACGATACCTTACAGATCTTTACTACCTAATACTGATATATTTATAAAATTTTGTGTCAAATTAGAACGCTGTTGTATAAAACAAGTTGTAGTGACTAAAATTGAGAAAGGTATGCTTAGATGGTTTGGGCATGTAGAGAGAATGAGTGAAAGGAGACTGACAAAAAGGATTTATGAGTCAAGAGCGAATGGGAAAGTTGGAAGGGGAAGACAAAGGCAAATGTTTTTGTACCAAATCCAGTACAATTTAAATAAGAGCCAGGTCAAGAGTACTCTAAACCGACGAACTTGTATGAAAGGTTTAATGAGAATGAAAGAAGCGAAGGAAATGTGCAAAGATCGTGGCAAGTGGAAGGAGAAGGTCTCTGCCTACCCCTATGGGAATGATGCGTGATTTTATGTTAAATTAGAAACAATTTGTTACATTAGTAAGGTTCTATTGGGTAACAATTGTATAAAGAAATGTCAATGAACTCAATTCAACTGATAGGCAAAAACGAAATTTAGTGGTACAAGACGCATTATGGATCTTGCAGAAACTTTTTTTTCAAGTATTTTTTTCTAATTTATAGATTTACTTTAGGATGTTTCTATTTTTTTAAATTTACCACATGACTGTGATCTTACCTCATTGTAAGTTATGATGCAATTTAAAATGGAAACTCGTTAACCATTTATGGTTTCTACACAACATCGTAGCGGAATGAATTTTGTTTGCTTGGCGTTAAGTCTTTTGTTGGTAGAGTGGTATCTAGCCTGAGTAGAAGCCTTCCTGCCAGACTCAAACAATTTTGGTAATTTAATTTGCATATATTCATTTATTATTTTGATTTCGTCACGAAACTTAAATATCAATAATACGCTTGCAATTGCGGATCATACCTGACTGTTTTATGTAGTACATCTATTTCTAAATAAATAAGATTATTTTTGTTTAACAGGGTAAAGAAGATGAAGCATATCTAATCGACTATCAACTTTCATTCTACGGTTCGCCAGTGATAGACCTCGTGTATTTTTTATTTACCGGAACTGATCGTAAATTCAGAAAGGCAAATACGAATAATCTTTTAAAACTATACCACGATAATTTAACTGAATTTCTTAAATACTTTGATTTGGATGTAAACAATGTTTACCCTATAGAAGTATTTCTTAAAGACTTTGATGAATCTCTTGATTTCGGGCTCATGATATCTTTGTATATTTTACCGTTTTTCTTTGCTTTGGATTCTGTGGTTGGCTGTCAAACTGACAAGTACTAAAATCACCTGTTCCCTGTACATTTTATTGAAATAATAGATAAATACAAAATAATTACTACAGATTTTGTTAGTTATTAGAAATATTTATATATAATTGTATAAAAGTTAATAAGTTTACACTTTCGAGAGATTTAATCGTGAATTCAGAACAGAGGAACAATCGACTTGTGCAAGTTTGAATGCCAACGGCAAAACTAATTGTGAGTATTGCTTTTGTTTTCATTATTTTGTCAATAACAATAAAAGGCAACTTTTACTGTTATCTCCAAATAAAAGTAATACTTCTGTATAGTATAGTGGCAATTTCTGACAACATTTTGCTAGCCCTATTCCAATTTCATAAGTTAGAATATTTCTTCTTTTTTTTAT
>JACTOM010000830.1:236732-385402 GCA_015832385.1 Elymnias hypermnestra | reverse complement strand
ACCGCTCACCCCATACGTAGATAACGTTGACCACAGCTCATTCCTCACCACTCGATCATAGGCCTTTTCTAAATCTACGAACGCGCAATAAACTTTTTGGTGTTTAGCCAAACATTTTTCAGTTATGCACCGTAAAGAAAAGACCTGATCCGTACATCCCATTCCTCTTCTAAATCCCGCTTGCACGTCCCATATTTTCTCATCAGTTTCATTAATCACCCTTTCAATTAATATCTTTGCATACAATTTGCCGACGACACTAAGAAGGCTGATACCGCGGTAATTTTTGCACTCCTGCTGTGACCCTTTTCCTTTATATAGAGGGACAATTACGGCCTTGCTCCAATCTCTTGGGACTTGACCTTTCTCCCAGCATATATTGAAAAGGCAGTACAGCTGAGCTACCACAATCCCGCGGCCAGCCTTCAGCATCTCGACTGACACTCTGTCATACCCAGCAGCCTTACCTGATTTCATACCTTTTATCGCTTTCATGATGTCATCCATACTAATCTCGCTATCACTTGTCTTACATTCATTGCTATCCGCAGAGGCCATATTTACCTCTGCTTCATTTCTTTCAAACAAACTTTCAAAATGATCCTTCCATCTCTTCAATATCCATTCTTCTCCTTTTATTAAACTTCCATCTAAACTTCTGATTTTACAAAGCTCCGAGGAAGTAGATCTCCCTCGGGCAAATTGTATTGATTTCCAGAAAAACTTTTTGTTTGACTGAAAATCATCAGAAAGTCTCCTATCATACATATCACTGTATTCTTCTTTTTTCTTTCTTACAGCTTCTTTCACGATTACTTTCACCCTTTTGTATTCCATTCTTGCCTTTTTTACGTCATCATTCGTTGCCTTTTGCATTCGTTGGTTCGCTTTTGTAGCCAACCAATCGGACCAAGCTTTCTTCTTTTCACACACAGCTGCTTGAACATTTTTGTCCATCCACAAATTCTTCTCTTTCTTACCTTTCCTCCTTTTAGACACGCCACATACATCAATAGCAGCACCAACCACTCCATCTTTAAATTTATTCCATAAACTTTCAATCTCATTTCCTTCGTCTTCACTCTTGAATCGCCCACTCAAATTTTTCAGATATTCTTCTCTAACATCCTCTTCTTGCAATCTCTCCACTTTTATTCGTTCAAGAATGCTTTAATTAAAATGAAAAAAGCGAAGGAGATATGCAAGGATCCTGCCAAGTGGAAGAAAGTTGGAATTTTCTAATTAACAGCTGTTGACTATATTGACGTAAAGGATTATTGTGATATAGTTCTATTTGCTGACCATACTTCCTTTCGGTTTAAATTAGATAGAAATGTAGATGATGATACCGATGTTAATAGCTGATTGATCGATCGGTGGAGTTGAGTCGTTAGGATCACCTGTAAAAATGGGTGTCCGACAAGGATCAATACTTGGCCCTTTTTTGTTCTTGAGATATATAAATGATTCACCATACCATGTGAAACACAAATGTGATATAGTCCTATTTGCTGACGATACTTCCTTGTTGTTTAAAGTGGACAGAAATGTAGAATATTATGACGATGTAAATAGTACCTGGTCACATGTCTCACGTTGGTTCTCAGTTAATAAATTAATATTAAACTCGCCAAAGACTAATTGTGTTGAATTCTCTTTGCATAATTCAAAAGAAGTCTGTAAAACTATCCAGATAGATGATAGTCCAGTAAAGAAAGTTAAGTCTAGTCTTCTTAGGAATAACCTTAGACTCTGGGCTTCAGTGGGGTGCCCATATAAGGACTCTGGCAGGTAAACTTAGTTAAGTGCATTTGCTGTTAGGAAAGTTAGACAATACACCGATGTTGAAACTGCTAAAATGGTGCATTTCGCTTATTTTCATAGCATTATATCTTACGCCATAATGTTATAGATGAAAGCGGTGGACATTGAAACTATATTTCTTTTACAAAAAAGAGCAATACCATATATCAATTGGGATCTCGCGTTTCCTTAAGAGAAAAAAATCAAAGAAATACCAATTCTCACAGTATCTTCGCAATATATATTGAATAACATTATATATATCCGTGATAATATTCATTTATACAGCAAAAGGAGTGAAACACATTAACACAATAAATAAAAACAAACTTGTAATGCCATATTTAATATTGAAGATTCAGAAGTCATTTCTCGGATTGAGCAGACGCATTTTTAATAAGATACCTGAATCATGTCCGAGTTTGCCTCCACATAGTTTTAAGAAAGATGTTAAGAACGTCTTATTACATAAAGCAAGTTATAAAATTGAAGATTATTTAAGTGACAAAGATGTTTGGACTTGATACCAGTTTCACGTGAAAGCTAAATACATTGTAACATACAATACTATATTTACATGAGTAATCATTGAGTTTCCTGCCGGTTTCTTGTCAGCTTTCCGAACCGGTGATAGATTTGTTAACAACGGACATACTAAAGCTTTTAGAGCCTACTTAAATAAAAAATATTTTGATTCAAATCAAATCAAAAATATCTTTATTCAAGTAGGCATATTACAGCACTTTTAAATCGTCAAATTATTATTTTTTTCCACACTCTAATTCTAATATATCTGATGATGGTACTCAAGAACGGCTTAAAATCTAAAGTTACGAGGGTTCCTTCGCACCCTGATCCGAGAAGAACCCACAACAAATTCAGTCGGGTATTTTTTTTTTTGTTACCATCATATTAGTTTCGTCGTCGTCGTCTCAACCAATGGACCTCTACTGCTGGACAAAGGTCTCTCTGAATGAATTCCAATGGGCCTGATCTTGCGCCGCTTGTATCCAGCGGCTGCCAGCGACCCGCCTGATAACATCGGTCCTGCTGGTGGAGGGTCTGCCTACGCTGCCACCAATGTAGCCTACCGAATTGCAAAGCTGAACTGGCAATGGGCAGGGCACGTAGTTCGCAGAACCGATGGACGTTGGGGGCTGAAGGTAGAGTGGCGGCCTCCCATCGGAAAACGCATATTAGTTTACTATATTTTAATTCAGATCAGACTAGTTCGTTTACTCCCACGCGTTTCTACCGTCCAAGTAATCTTGCAACTTATAATACGATTTTTCTATCGACTTTCTTTTAACAAAGACTTTGAATTTATTAAATGACATCTCTAAAACGTCTTGTGGGAGTTTATTATAGAAACGTATACAGTTACCCTTAAATGAGTTGTCAATTGTTATTATATGTAATAAATGATTTAAGTTATTTTCTTTTTTTTACTTCAATCTGTTTGAGGATTAAAATCAAATACGTTAATACTCACTCTTAATCTGCTTAGATCTTGTTTTCTTTAATAACACGTTATATAATTTTAATTAACATTAAATTATATTCTTTCTCCTTTAAATTTTGACAACCTGTCATTAGTCTACCCTCTTTTTCCCGCCAACCATAACTTTGACATTGTCTATTATTATATTCATTTGTCATTATAATCTGTGGTCGTTTAACTGTTAGTACTGATAGTCCAGACTATAAATCAGTTTAAAAACCACATGTACATTCAGAATGTAATCAATATACAGATTTTACTTTACAACGAATATATATTTAATACATTTTAAAATTCGTAACATCTATTACGTAGAACGTCCGACAGTATAGGTATATCGGTGGGTATCATTGGTATCCTTGGGGTATAAGCGAACTCACCAGTCGCAGGCCCTTAGATTGACATTTTTAAATTCGTTATATCTTTTGAATGGAATGACCAATTTTAATAATTTAAAACGTATGACTAATATGGTTTGATTATTGTCAGTACTTTTATTGACTTTATAAATGAAAAAAAGTAGTTATAGTCTTTTGTTTTTGATGCTGGGAAATGCATTTACGCACCCCGCTTGTGGGGTCCGGAGTGTGGGACTACGCGAGGGGGAAGAACTCGCAATACCCACTAAAACCCAGCGGACCGTCGTCAACCACGAGTGGGGAGCCAGAGGCTCAGTGAGGCATTCCTCTCTGGCCCCTCGGTTGTAGGCAGCTCACAGATATTTTACAGGGGGAGGAGTTGCATGAACCTCCGGCTCCTGTTTCCTACTCCCCTTCGCCTGGGCCGGAGTGTCTCAGCCGCATTCACCCTCTCCCTTTGTCGTCCCTACTCAAGCGAGATGACAGTCTCACAAAAGGAGGCAACCACTCTCCAGGCCTGCTCACCGATGAGCATTGCAACTATCATATTAGCCAGCGAGAGGTCTTTGCCGATGAGCGACGTCATAATGAGTCGCTGAGAACCCCAGGCGGGTCATTCTGCCACCGTGTGGTAAGCTATATCTAATGAGGCACCACACTCGTAACAGCTGGCCGACGGCTCACAGCCAACAGTTTAATAAAGGTATTTGCCGAAGCAACCATGACAGGTAAGCACCTGTTCTAACCTGTAGCGTGATCTCTGCCCAGCCACTTATCCAGATGAGGGCGGATCACCACTACTATAGCCCGCCACTGGTGACCCGAGATTCTCCTTCAAACTTTGGGTAAAGGCTCTGTCAGCTAGAACCCTGACTCTCCTTACTTCATAAGCGTCTGGTATTTCCCCTCTGGTTCTCGCGGCTACTCTGCACTGGTAAGCAGTCGTGAGAACTTCCGCACTGAGCTCCCATGGGGGATCACCTGCCAGGAGTGTGGCTGCCATCCAAGAAAAGTGGTTATAGTGGCATAACTACAATAATGTACTTTTTTGTAGATATTGATACGTTCTATAATATTGAAGAACATATTTTTGTTCTATCATCAATACTTTCCAAAAAGCACGCGATTATAGATTTTTGTTACTATCTTATTCACACCTTGGGTTACATTAATGCATTTTTTCTTATGGATTCCTAATTCTTTTGAGATAGTAATATGGCCTATGTTGATCAGTGAAAATGCAGTTTTCTAATGGCGAAAATATTTTTGAAATCCGTCCAATAGCTTTTTTGTGAAAACGTTATAAACATACATACAAAAACACAAATGTTTCCTCTTTATAATATTACCTTAGGTATAGAAACACTCATCCAAGTATTCTTCAAGCTTCTTTTTTCCGCGAAAATCTCAAAAATCTAGGAAAACCTGCTACAAATACTAAGTATTCTTCAAGCTTCTTTTTTCCGCGAAAATGTAGGAAAACCTGCTACAAATACTAATATTTAACTAAAATAATCTTGAAAGCAATAAAGGAATTATTTTGGAATTGTTTTTGTGACATTTTGTATAACGCCTGCAGAAACTAGATATAATTTAATTGCTGTTACAAATTTGCTCTGAATATTTTGACAGGCGTTCGAGATCAGTAACAATAATGAAACTGAGCTTCAAATCGATTAATATATTTACAGCGTGGTTGAAATATTATTTTTATAACTATATTTTATGATATTTAGAAGTGTACAAGCTGACTCACACAACTGTGTCTGTCTTCACTTAAATGTGTGTCTTGAATGCCTGCCTTCGTTTATTATATCGGAAATATCTTTAAGATATTTAATATAATAAATTGTTAAGGGCAGTTTTGATTTTCATTAAATATACAACCTAAATAATATAATTCATTGGAGAAAGCATAATTCTGTATTGAATAAAATAGCATATATTAGTTACGACATCATATTTCAAATCTTTGAAGTTTTAGACTTTCCTGTGCTACAATATTTATGTATTACAAATGTTTCTGTTAAATCACTATCTATTGCTGAAAACTACATTAAAATTCCCTGATATTCATACAATGTAAAGATAATCCACACCTGATCTGATTACTAAATCTACGATGTTTACAAAAATCATATTTTAACAGTTTTATGCATATTTTTCTAATGATGTGTTCTTAAATAATACTATTTAATAGAAAGTAAATATATAAACTTTCATTGCAAATCTATATTTGAATAAAAATACAATCAGATAACAATAACTTATCAAATTTCCTTATTTACCTAACTAAAGACTCCCTAAAATAGGATATTTTTAATTCTCATGGAACTAAATCAAGAACAAAAAGAAATAATCAAAATTAATACTCCCACATACTCTAAACCATATAAAATACCCGCTATCTTTTAAAACTAACTCACAAATACACTCGCTCATTCTCACATACCCCCTCACATCTACATAACACTTAATTTTCATAAGTAAATATCTTTTTATTGTTTCTATATGCGGCCTTCTTAATCTCTACTCTGTTATTTCAAATGTTATATAGCAATTTGTGTAATCTTTTATTATAATTTGTTAAATCTGTAAATAAACTTTATATAGCGCCTTAAAATGGAAAGCGGCAATTAATTCTCGCTACAAGGTTGCTCGGAATATTTTGACAGGCGTTTCAGATAAATAATATCTCTTCATAAGAAAATTGTGCCTGCCTAGACTCGATTAATACAGTAACAGAACGGTCTGGAAGTGATCCATTTTACAAATGGGCCACTCTATTATGTCGCGGCTGAAATAGTGCACTTAATAAATATATACCCTTCTCAGACAAAAGGATTCGTTTTAGATGGCAAAATGATATATAGTTTTATAATAATGTGTTATTTTCCTTTGTAATTGACAAATATATCGCATGTAATGTAAAAATCAGCTCACTAATTGCCTATAATTGACACAATACTTATACAGAAAAATGGGGAACGGCTGTGTTATGGACACGTTTATTTTATGTGAATACGTCTCTAAAAGTAATAGATTTTATATAAAATACTACTATTTCTGTTAATTCATACATTTTGAGGAGAATTAAAGGTTGAAACTCAAAGGAACGTAGCAGAATGACCTTCAAAATGGCAGGGCTTCCCCTTTCGCCGCGCGCGATGTGTTACAGTCCTTATTTAGAGTAATAAATTATTTGATCCTTTAGCTATCCAGTGGTGTAATTGAATTTTAGATGGAGGTGATAGATGTGTAGCTACCACACCAAACTGTATCCCCCGGTTTAGTTTTTTTGTTGCCTGCTTTTAAAATTCGTAGCTGATTTCTTCCAAAAGAGATGGACCGAATTTGATAGGATTATCTTCAAAGCATAGCTCAGATCACAGAGGATAAGTATATTCCGAAGCTTCTCGAGAAAAAACAGTTCCAAACGTCTGTGTTCAATCACAACGAAACGTAGTATGACGTTTTGTTGAATACAATGAAGCTGTTACGCAAAACCACTGCATAATACAAAATATTTTTGACAATATGTTTGCTAATAACGATATGCCTGGTAATACAATAGATAAGTTTAATATATATGGTAATAGATAAGATAAAATTAATCTGTATTCTGTATTGTGTTATGACCGTAAATATTTAAATTATGCCTGATAGAAAGAAGTTTCACATGCTGCTAAATATTTGTTTTAAGGCTGCATTCATAATGGGGGGGTTTTTTTGGCAAATATGTAGATTAGTTGACCATTTTTCTTATGCATTTAACACACTTTAATTGTAGGATCGGGAATGTAGATTTGGGCGAAGGATACCTCAAAACTCACTACTAACTTCACTACGGAACAGCTTTCGATTCTATACAAAGCTCAAGTTCGATCATGCATGGAGTTCTGTAGCCACCTTTGGGGCGGCTCAGCCAAATACCAGCTTGATGCTCTGGATTCGGTGGATCGCCGGGCCAGGAGCCTCATAGGCGACAAAAGCCTCGATAAGACAATGGCAACATCGACGCAACGTTGCAGAATTTATTTCGGAGATAGTGCACAGGAAATGTACCGTCTTGTTCCTCCGTCGCCTTTCTACTTAAGATCATCAAGGCACAGCTTCCGTGTTTCCTGACTCCTACAATCTGGGTACTTTCAAATGCAGATTGAATAGGCATCTCCTAGACAAGCGCGGTCCACTCTGGGCTGCATCAACACTTAACATCAGGTTTGATTGCAGCCAAGCGCAGGCCCTTATAAGAATAAATAAAAAAAAAACTAAAAGCCAGTGGAACTTTCTTTATCCCTGTATCAGATATACAGGGATAAAGAAACCTTAACGAGTCTCATAATCGACATCTAAGTTCACAAGAAAACTTAGTTTTAAAATTCCTTCTCACTCTACCTCATTTTTATACAAAATCATTCTCAGTTCAAGCTGATCGTCTTTGGAATTCACTGCGTATCAATATATAAACATTTTAAATAATAAACTATTCCAAACCAATTAATATGCTCTAAAAAATAAAAAATTATTGCAGATTCTTATTTAGAGTTGTTCATACTTGTATGTTTGGAGTCGGCGTTACCTAAGGTACTAGTGTCCCGCTATATATGTATATTGGCCTACCTTGGCCACCTAGGCTACCTACCTTGGCTGACACCGTTGAAAGTTCAATCCCGCTATCACCAGTCTTATATATGCTAATCGAGCTCGTCACTAATACGCAAAAGTTTCCCTTCACTCGACTACCACTGCTTCACACATACTACACCTTAGCAACAAACGTAAGTTCATTGCAATTTGTTTACAGGCAGATATTCCGCTACAAAACTTTATCTGTTACTGTAAGCTGTTGAGGAGTTCCATTTATATTTGGCTGCGAAAATCACTCGACCATACCGCAGTTATGGCGGGTGACTCGAATATCCAGATAGCCTTTAAAATATTCTGCCGAGTATTATTAATTTGCTCCTAAGAATTGAAGAGTTCCGTTTGTCAGACCAAAATCTAGCCAAACTGTCATCAAACAACCTTTATATCCTTTCCAATAAATGCAAATTTAAGACTAATACGGTTGTCTCATGGATGCCATCATCAGAACTGGACAAAGAGAAATGGGACCTAGGATAAGCACCACCTTTCATATAAAAAAAGAATCATCAAGTTCTGTTCACCCAGTGGGAAGTTATGAGTTAACAAATATTTAAAAAATACAGACGAATTGATATCCTCCTTCTTTTATTGAAGGCGGTTAAAATTACGCTCAGTCCCTCAATTTATTGAAGATGGTAAAAGAGTACTTCCTCTCCGAGAAAATGGATTAATTGATACTGTTATTTTTAGTTACAATAAGCGTTCGTCGTCGTCGTCGTCGTTGTCGTCGCTTCAACCGATGGACGTCCACTGCTGCACATAGGTCTCACGTAATGACGTCCACAAGAGCCGATCTAGCGCCGCCTGGCTCCAGCGGCTACCGGCGACCGTCTTTATATCATCGGTCTACCTTGTGGGGGGTCTGCCTACATTGCGGCGTCTGGTGCGGGGTCGCCACTCCAGCACCTTCGGCCCCCAACGGCCATCGGTCCAGGACTATGTCGATGACTCTGGTTCTACTACGGATCTCTTCATTCTTATTCGATCACGTAGAGAAACTCCGAGCATAGCCCTCTCCATCGCACGCTGAGTGACTATGAGCTTCCGCATAAGGCCCTTAGTCAGCGATCACTTCTCAGAACTGTATGTCATTACTGGCAACACGCGCTGTCCGAAGACTTTGGTCCTCAGGCACTGAGGGTTATCGGACGAAAATATCTGGCGTAGCTTCCCGAACCCAACCGAGTTGGATTCGGCGGTTGACCTCCTTCTCGAAATTGGACCTACCTAGTTGGACTATATGTCCCTGGTATGTGTACTCGTCAACAATTTCGAGAGCTGAGTTCTCAACGATGACTGGGTGAGGCGGTACATGGATATTAGACTTAATTTTGATCTTATCAATGTTCATTTTCAGGCCTACCTATATATATAGGTAGTAGTACCCGAAAATGAACTATAAGGGTTATTAGTTTTAAATAGATTTAATACACTTTTATTTGCTTCTTTTTTTATATGTCCCTTTAAGTCTATTTTTAATTTGTGAACGAATTGCTCCGATTTTAATTAAAATATAGTAACCTAATATGATATTTTAATGATGATGGTAACAAAAAAAATACCCGACTGAGTTTGTTGTGGGCTCTTCTCGGATCAGGGCGCGAAGGAACCCTCGTATCTTTAGATTTTAAACCGTTCTTGAGTACCATCATCAGACGTATATTAGAATCAGAGTGTGGAAAAAAATATAATTTGACGATTCAAAAGTGCTGTAATATGCCTACTTGAATAAAGATATTTTGATTTGATTTGATTTGATTTGATTGCCTGGAAGAGATCGCTATTTCAGCGATAAGACTGCCAACTGTACTCCTTAATTTATATGTTTATGTCTTAACTGGATTGTTTTTTTATGTATTAGGTGTAAAATCAAGATTCATGTATTTATATCCCTTATTGGGACATCCAGAGATCATGCATTCATCTCTGATGTCTCAACATCGGAATGCACGAGTATGAATGACTCCGACTGAGACTACTACAACGACTACATTTACGGAGAGGATTATAGTGAGTAAACCTTATAATAAACGTTTTACTGAAAACCAAAATGATTACCTTCTTAAAGTTTTGTATAATATGAAGATGGCTTGAAATATAACAGGACACGTGTATAAAAATGTAACGAAATATTAGAAAAAAAGCATTTCTTAAAAAAAGATTAAAAGTAAAAGAGATATTTTTTGGGAATTGATGGCCTTTCATTTATTTATTACTTTTGTACACCACAATATTACAAAATAAAAACAGATATACAACTAATACAATACAGAGTACAATAGGCGGTCTTATCGCTTGGTAGCGATCTCTACCAGACAACCTTTGGTAAAGGAGTAGTTGTAGCAGATAGTGGTGGGTGATGTATAACTATAGACCTACATACAAATAACTACATCCTAATACGTAGAAAAATATACACAAATCACTATAATAATATATATCTTGACCCATAAATATACTAATAAATACAGTATATATAATAGATTAAATATAAATAAGCAAAAATATATATATAAAAAAAAAAAGTCGTCTATAGCTGCTGCAGATAGTGTTCTTTTAGTAAGTTCTTAAAAATGTGTAGTGATCTTGACTGCCTTATTTTCAGGGGGAGTTTCACGAATTCCATAAATTCGTAGCTTGAACTTGAAAAGATTTATGAAAATAATTTTAGTTTTACAAATAGGAGTCTTTAGAATAAGCTGACGTGATGATCGTAGTTGCGATTGCTCTCCAAGAAAGTTGAACATATCTTTAAGATACGAAGGCGTTTTCGGGTCAAATAGCACACAGTACAGAAGAGAAGCCTTGTGTCGAGACGTAGAATACTCCCTACACCAAGATTCTAGATTCAATTTCTGAATTATATATCTAATTTTTACAGATCTGGAATACTGAGAAGTTAAGGCAATGGTAAATAGTGCTCTTACCAAATTAGTTCAATCTTAGAAGACGTCGTTACTTACCACTTAACAAATGGGATCGAAGTCTCATGCATCTTATCTTCACGTTATTTACATATCCTATCGTAACGATATATAAGGAATTCAATCTAAAAACGTACAAGTTCATTATAACATCTTGAAATTGCAGATTATTTGCAATAATCATTCATTCGACAACGATATTAAACACCAGTAGTTCATTTTGTATTTTCACATGTTTGTCTATTGCCAAAAGGCATTGTAAACAATAATTTCAGCTTCATATTAAATAGATATTACAAAATTTACGTAAACAAAGTTGGTTGTGTATACTAGCTAAAAATTATATATTATTTTGTGTCCCATTCTGAACGAACCCTTATCATAGTTTGCGATGTATTAAATATTGTGCCCGCTCGCTTTCCCATCAAACCTTCGACAAAGCAGTAGCAAGTTTTTGATACTTACAAGATGCAATTTGAAGAGAAAACTGAAAAACTATACCTGACTGAACATCCAAGTATTGACAATGGAGTAACAGAATTCAAGCTACATCCAAATGTACAAAAGTCTCTACAGAATATCATAGTTAAAGAAGGCTTTACATCATATACAGTTTTCAAAAAAATTATCTCCACTAACGGTGGTAATTACATGGGAGAGCTATGTGAGGTTGATATAAAAGGAGAAACTAAAGAAGGAAAAAAGGAAGTTAATATATTTCTTAAGCAAGTCCTCGCAGGCGAATCATTGAATACTCTTGTTAATCTTAAAGATTGCTATTTATGCGAAGCTTTTATTTACAAGGACTTGAAAAAGATTTTCAATGCATTACAGGAAAGAGCAGATATCCCTATTAACGAAAGATTCAAAATGGTTAAAAGTTATAATGAATCCCACGAAAATGCGATAATATTGGAAAATCTCAGTAAAAAAGGATACAAAACAATGCATAGAATGGATGTCATGACGATAGAGTTTGCAGAATTGTCTATAACACAATTAGCTAAACTGCACGCTCTAACATTTGTTTTAAAAATTAAAAATCCAGAGTATTTCGACAATACAATTGAGACAATGAATTATCCAGTAAAGTTTAACGAAACATGGAAAGAATATTTTGCACGTCAGATAGATGATATTTATAAGTATTTCGATAGCGACGTACAACAGAAAATAAAAAGTTTCGTACAGATACTGTACGATAAGTTACCTAAATACTTCACAGGAAAAGCAGAAACTATTAATTGCTTGTGCCATGGAGACTTCAGACCTAACAATGTACTATTCAAACAACATGTAAGTTATTAGCTACATTTCAAATTATTTTCATTGCTATTTAGTAACAACTCTTCTTTTGGTTATAGAGTGAACTCATAGTGCTATATACATACATACATACATAGCATCACGCCTCATTCCCATAGGGGTAGGCAGAGACCACGTCCTTCCACTTGCCACGATCCTTGCATATCTCCTTCGCTTCTTTCATTCTCATTAAACCTTTCATACAAGTTCATCGGTTTAGAGTATTCTTGACCTGGCCCATAATTAAAATGTCCTGAATTTGATCAAGGAACGTTCGCCGCGGTCTTCCCCTTCCAACTTTCGCATTCACTCTTGACTCATAAATCCTTTTTGTCAGTCTCCTTTCGCTCATTCTCTCTACATGCCCAAACCATTTAAGCATACTTTTTTCAATTTTAGTCACTACGTCTTCTTTTATACCACGTTCTCTTATCACACTATTTCTTACTCTGGAACTCAGTTTCAATCCACTCATACTTCTCAATGCTCACATCTCTACCGCATTTATTTTACTTATGTGATTCTTCTGCCATACCCAACTTTCACTACCATACATAAGTGTTGGCACCATCACACCAGCATGCACAGCCAGTCTAGCCTTTTGAGATACCATCTGGCTAATCATAAAGGTGTGCAGAGCACCATTTACCATATTTCCTGCATTCACTCTCCTTTCAATATCACTTCCGCATGTTCCATCTTTGGTAAATTTAGATCCCAAGTATTCTTTCACCTCTTCCACTTGTTCCCCATCTATCAAAATATTGCCATTAATCATAGATTCATCTCTTTCAAAAAGCATAACTTTCGTTTTGTTTACATTCACTTTCATTACTATATATATAGGGCTATATGCCTCTCGATAATTAGTATGAACCTTTTTCTGGCCTACAACTATTCTATGGTAATGGTTCTATAATACTATAGAAAGAAATAAGTAAAGTAAAAATAAAAGAAATTAAAAGTTAATAAAGTTGCTGTGAAATTCCGGAACGAATCGAATAATTATCCCGCCAAAACGGGTTGCATACGTGTGTCAGGCGAACTGACAAAAGTACGTTATGCAACGAGCAAACATTTGCCTAGACTTTATAGGTTCATTTTAATATATTTTCAATATAAACGAATATAATTATTACGAATCTAATTAAACATTTACGTATAACAGAAAAGTCATTAATAAATTAAATCTAAGTATATACAAAGTAATCTATACGAAATAATCTGAATTATTGCTATAATTTGCGAAAGACTGCTTCATTCAACAACAAAAGATTTGTTTTTTTTTTTAATTGAGGCAGCTAACAAAACAAACTCTTGAGATTTATAATAACAATTTAGATATCCTTTATCTTTTTAAATAAAAGTATGTCGATATAATATTTATATTTTGTATTCACAGGACGACGAAGAACTTGAAGTGGTACTAATAGATTATCAAATCGCATTTTATGGATCACCAGTAGTAGACATCTTGTACTTTATGTTCACTGGAACTGATCGTGAATTCAGAAAAGCACATATGACTAATCTTAAGGACCTTTATCATGAAAAGTTGACAGAATTTTTGAATTATTTCGATTTGAATGTCAACAATATATATCCCAAGGAAGTATTCGAGAGAGATTTTGATAAATCTCTTGACTTTGGTCTCATGGTGTCGTTTTATATTCTACCATACATATTCGCATTAGAAGACGAATTACCTGACTTTGGCAAGGATAGTCTTGATGATATAAATGTGAAATTAGATAAAAAATTTAAAAAGAGGATAACTGAAATAGTAGAAGAATACATAGAGAAAGGAATATTGAAATAATTAAATACTCAACAATTATACACCAAAGATGCTATACTTGAACATTTTACCAAATTGAACTGTATTTTTTAAGCAATTACAAATATCAGAGTTAATAATAAATTGTGTTTATTTGCAACTCCAAGGAGTCGAATATCCTCGTAATTCGCATTTATAAAAGCCTTTAAATTACATAGGTTCTAAATATATCTAGGTTTATCAAAAATTGCAAGTGCCCTAATAATAACTTTTTATTAAAGGCACAGTTTAATAAGCAAGGTCGTCGTCGTCGTCTCAACCGATGGACGTCCACTGCTGGACAAAGGTCTCTCTTAATGAATTTCAATGGGCCCGATCTTGCGCCGCTTGCATCCAGCGACCCGTCCGATATCATCGGTCCACCTGGTGGGGGGACTGCCGACGCTGCGTTTTCCCAGCCACCACTCTAGCACCTTCGGGCCCCAACGTTCAACGGTTCTGTGAACTACGAGTATGTGCCCTGCCCATTGCCACTTCAGCTTTGCAATTCGGTGGGCTACATCGGTGACTTTAGTTCTCCTACGGATCTCCTCATTTCTGATTTGATCACGTAGGGAAACCCCATTGTACAGCCCTCTCCATTGCCCGCTGAGTGACTCTTTTTTTTTTTTAATTCGTAACAGGCCTGCGCTTGGCTGCAATCAAACCTGATGTTAAGTGTTAATGCAGCCTAGTCTAACCGCGCTTGCCTAAGAGATGCCTATTCAATCTGCATTTGAAAGTACCCGGATTGTAGGAGTCAGGAAACACGGAAGCTGGTAAAGCATTCCACTCCTTTGCAATGCGGTTCAGAAACGATTGGGAAAAACGCTTGGTACGGAGTCGTGGGATGTCCACTATGTACCGATGCCAATCGTTTCTGTGCCTTGATGTTCTCAAGTAAAAAGGCGACGGGTCTGAGTCTTCTTACGAGCACCCTTAGTCAGCGGCCATAAGCAAGGTAATAAATTTAAAATAAAAAAAGAATTATTACAGATGGACTGACTTTAATAAGACATTCACTAACAGATACACTAATCTTGTTAGAAACGTGCCACGTTTCATCAGGATTTTTAATACTTTAAAAAAATATATATAACCAAAAATCTGAATGAATTTGTAACGCTTTTAAGTCGTTATTGTAATCAGGCATTGCAAAGCAGACCGGGAATAAAGAGAAACTAATCCAAATATTTGTATAAATCGTATAATCATCTATCTCTATTAAAACACAATACAAGACAAATATTATAGTTTAAATAAAACATTAACTATCTCTATATAATTTACTGCACTCACAGAGAGGTAAACATGATAAAGAGAGATAAATTAAAATAAAGACTTATTCACGGCATTCTTTAATGGTCTCGGAAAAGATAAAGCCAAAAATCTTTTTCCAGCAAATAATAAACGTTACAACGTTAATTATAAATGAAACTACCGAAACATGTAAGTAAGTAGCAGCCCATTAACGTCCCACTGCTGGGCACAGGCCTCCTCACTCCGGGGAGCGAGGGTTTATAGAGCATAGACCCACCACGCTGCTCCACTGCGGATTGGCAGGCTTAGTACACAAGTGCACTCTCTATTCCTTCACTCTCATAGTCCGATGTGACGGGAATCCGACACGACCGGAGAGAGATCAGGCGCAGGACCGACGGCTTAACGTGCTCTCCGAGGCACGGGGGTGGATCACACCGCCAACTTCCCAACTTCGGGCAAATATTGAGAAAATCTTAATAGAAAACTCAATATTGATTTTTGAATTGGCCCGACCCGGGACTCGAACCCAGGACCTCATGTCTGTAGTCGAACATGCTAACCACTAGACCAATGAGGCAGTTACTAGACCAATGAGGCAGTTCTGTGCTTCTATAATAATAAAATCAAGAAAAATCAAATCAAATCAAATCAAAATATCTTTATTCAAGTAGGCATATTATAGCACTTTAAAATTATATTTTTTTCCACACTCTGATTCTAATATAGGTCTGCTGATGGAACTCAAGAACGGCTTAAAATCTAAAGTTACGACGATTCCTTCGCGCCCTGATCCGAGAAGAACCCACAATAAACTCTATTTTTTTTGTTACCATCATCATTTCAATATCCAATTAGTTTATTATATTTTAATTCAGATTAGAGTAGTTCGTTCACTCCCAGGCGTTTCTATCGTCTAAGTAATCTTGCAACTTATAATACGATTTCTCTATCAACTTTCTTTTAACAAAGACTTTGAATTTATTAATTGACATCTCTAAAACGTCTTGTGGGAGTTTATTATAGAAACGTATACAGTTACCCTTAAATGAGTTGTCAATCTTATGCAGCCTACTAGAATTTATAACAAGTTTGTTTTGGAAGAGAAGGGAACATCATGTAATAACATTATAACTGATACCAAATTAGCTGTATCTGTGCTAGAATATTATCAACTGAAGTTGGGCATCAATACTTTACATCTTTTTCACCCCCATGGGCACACAAGAAATACACGTATTACTTGTAGAATTGTATAATTGCCACTGGCGAATAGATGACAATAACTTAAATGCAATTTTGAACACAACAGGCATAATATTTATTATTAAATTTGTTAATAAATATAAATTTTAACAAAAAAAGGACCGCCTTCAAAACAAACTTACAAATATATTAATATGCTCTAAAAAGTAATAAATAATTGCGTATTCTTTTATAGTGTTCTTCGTATTGTTATATTCGGAGTCGGTGTCAGCCAAGGAAGATGTTACCCGGGTGTCCACTTGGCAGCTCTCGCGTTTCTCCCACCTATAGCCTATATATGTAGGTACCATGGTACACCTAAAACGCATTTCTCATGAGATTACACCGTTTAAATGAAATAACTTTACAAAGTTAAATTTACATTAGTATCGCCACACCCGGGATCGAACCCGAAACCTTTATACCGTCGCTTCACACATAATTCACCTTTTAAATATTACAATGCAGCAACAAACGTAAGATCATTGGCATTTGATTACAGACAGTTATAGATTTTGCCAAAAATCATAATCTTACTGTAAGCCGTTGAGGAGTTCCATTGATCTTCATATTTAACTACGACTAGCACTTGACCATACCAAAGTTACAGTAGGCGACTCAAATATCTGGACAGCTTATAGAAGATACTGCCGAGTATCGTTGATTTGCTCCTAAGAATTGAAGAGTTCCGTCACTTTGTCATGGATGCCATCATCAGAACTGGTTTTTAAAAAAATAGCACCCTATGACGAGCACCACCTTTCATTTAAAAAAAATCATCAAGATCGGTCCACCCAGTCGGGAGATATGAGGTAATAAACATAAAAAAAAATACAGACGAATTCACAACCTCCTCCTTTTTTGTTTCATCCTCCGTCCAGTTTCCTTTTCTGTTGACTAATTTCTTTGATCCAGGGGTGTGAATAGGTGGTGTTTAACTGAAGATAGTTATGGGTGCACCTTACATAAGGAAGGTAACCATGGTCATCATAAACGAGAACAATACTGCGCAAGCGAAGGTACGAGTTTCCACAAGGATGGAAGTCTTATGTGAGCCTTGGAATGATTATGAAGAAAGGTTCTTAAACGATGTCTACGTCCAATCTGGTGATAGAAAGCATAAAGGATGATATAATAATAAAACCTTTATTTAACTATCCTTATGTAGGTACATTTTGCTTCATCTATATTATAAATAAATTATGGTTTCGACTGCCTCATTGGTCTAGTCTTTAGCATGTTCGACTACAGACATGAGGTCGTAGGTTCGAGTACCGACTCGGGCCAATTCGAAATCGATATTGAGTTTTCTATTAAGATTTTATCAATATTTGCCTGAGGTTAGGGTAAAATTTAGCGGTGTGATCCACCCTCGTGCCTCGGAGAGCCCATTAAGCCGTCGGTCCTGCGCCTGATCTATCACCGGTCGTGGCGGATTGCTACTTACCTTTTTTAACCGACTCCAAAAAAAGGAGGAGGTTATCAATTCGTCTGTATTTTTTTTAATCCTTGTTACCTCATATCTCCCGACTGGGTGGACCGATTTTGATGATCTTTTTTTTGATGAAAGGTGCTGCTCGGTGTTGGTGGCTTTAAATCCAGTTCTGATGATTGCATCCATGAGAAAACCGGATAAGTGTTAAATTTGCATAAGCATTTCAATGATTTTTTTTTTATTGGAAAGGGTATACTTCAAGGGTTGTTTTGTGATAGTTTAGTTAGATTCTGATGATGGATTCCATGACAAAGTGACGGAACTCTTCAATTCTTAGAAGCAAATGAACGATACTCGACAGAATCTTCTATAGGCTATCCAGATATTTGAGTTGCCTACCGTAACTTCGGTATGGTCAAGTGCTAGTCGTAGTTAAATATGAAGATCAATGGATCTCCTCAACGGCTTACAGTAAGGGTGCGGTTTATGGCAGAAAATATAAGTGTCTGTAATCAAATAGCAATGAGCTTACGTTTGTTGCTGCATTGCAACACGTTTACTTCAGATTCACTAAAAATCAAAAAATAAATAAAAATTTTAACAAAAAAAGAACCGCCTTCAAAACAGACTTACAAATATATTAATATGCTCTAAAAAGTAAGAAATAATTGCGTATTCTTTTATAGTGTTCTTCGTATTCTTATATTTGGAGTCGGTGTCAGCCAAGGTACCTACATATATAGCTATAGGTGGGAGAGACGCGGGAGCTGCCAAGTGGACACGCGGGGAACATCTACCTTGGCTGACACCGACTCCGAATATAAGAATACGAAGAACACTATAAAAGAATACGCAATTATTTCTTGCTTTTTAGAGCATATTAATATATTTGTAAGTCTGTTTTGAAGGCGGTTCTTTTTTTGTTAAAATTTTTATTTATTTTGTTTTCGACACCGGTTCGCGAAGATTGTTTTGCTTTCCAGCATAGGCCACCCCGAGAGCTTGCCATAATGAGCGATCTTGAGCTTGCCTTCTCCATGATACACCTGCTGTTCTGCGGTTATCGTTGTCCCATCTACAACGTTGTCTCCCCTTTTTTCCTTTTGTTTCGGTTTGGACGCCACTCAGTTACATCTCTCAACCATTTGTCTTGTTTGTTTCTTTCTAAGTGGCCTGCCCACCTCCATTTCAATTTTTATACAGTTGATTTTAAGTAAACTGTTCTATACTGTGTTGGCAAGTTTCTAGTTAAACTCCATGTTTGGCATCTGTATGTCATCACTGGTAAAATACAAGAATCGAATATTTTTCTCTTGGCTTTGAGTAGCACACATGAATTTTTCATAAAATCTTTGAGAGACCAGTATCTTTTCCATGCCTTGGTTATTCTATTACTAATTTCTTTTCTTGTGGAGTCTCTTGGAGATATGTTCTGCTCGAGGTATGATTATTCCTCTACATATTCTATTGTGGTGCCATTGACAGTGATTGATTATATTTTAGATTTGGCATTACTTTTGATTTTGCAGTATTCATTGATAAACCCACTTTAATACATTCGTTCACCAGCTGTTCTAGCATTTCTTTGGAGATTCAGATATCAATATTATATCATCTTCAAACCTTAAATGGTTCATTTAAACCCCATTGATTTTTAGTCCGTAATTTCCTCATTCTAAATAACTAAATACATATTCCAGAACTGCTGAAAAAAGCTTGGAAGTCTACGGATAGAGGATGTTACCTATTTTTAAATAGAGTAAAGAAAAACTTTGCTCTGCAATATGTAGTTACCTTTACCGCATCCTTCAGAGTCATAATAACATTTTAAAAGCATTGTCTTGCCTTTTATCTATCAAAAGATCAATAATCACGACGACAGCTACAACATAAACAATTATGGAAATTGAAACAACATTTGAGGACATATCTGCCAGCGACATATCTAAAAATGTTAATAATGATATTAAATTTTATCCCAGTGTAGAAAAGTCTTTAAGAAATATTGCATTACAGGAAGGTTATAAGTCGTATAATATTCACAAAAGGTTGATTTCTACAAAAGGCGGTAATTATCTTGGGAAGCTTTACGAAGTTGACATTAAAGGTGAAACGGAAGGAGGAGTTAAGGAGATAAATATTTTTCTCAAACATCTGATTCCATGCGAAGCAATCAAATCTATTCTCGATGTTAAAGACTGTTTCGAACACGAAGTATTTGCTTATAGTGAGTTAAGCGACGTTTTTAATGATTTACAAGAAAAAGCAAATGTCCCAGAGGTAAAAAGATTTAAAATGGTGAAGAGTTACTATGAGTCTCACGTGAATGCTATAATATTGGAGAATTTGACGAGGAAAGGTTTTACCACCGTATTTAGAATGGACGTCATGTCATTAGAATTGGCTGAACTTGCAATCTCGCAGCTCGCAAAATTCCATGGTCTGTCGTTCGCTTTAAAGTATAAGAGACAAAACTATTTTGAAGAGAAAATTGCTACAATAGAGCCTTCGATGCACTTCCCTGAACAATGGAGAGACTTCGTGAAACGACAATTCAACATTTCTAATAAATTTTTTGACAGCGACACACAAAAGAGACTTGAAAAATTTCGCCATGTTTTATACGAGAAATTTCCAAAATATTTCAACGGTGATACGAAATCTGTCAGATGCATGTGCCATGGGGACTTCAGAATGAACAATGTTTTATACAAGCAAAGTGTAAGTTTTTTACGTCAATTTATTGTATGCAAAATTTAACATGCTTCTTTCATTAATCTCGTAATTTATATCTATCTGTCTGTTACGCTGTCCTTTCTAAAACCACTGGATCAATTTTGGTATACTGGTATAAAGGACACTGGTGATGAATGTATGCTTCTTTTGGTCACGACAACAAAACTTGAAGCTGGATTAAATATTCTGTATCATAATTAGTCAATTTAAAAAAATGCTATCTAATGTATCTCCGCTTTTTATATCAATATTTCCAGCCTAAGGTTATAATAGGCATAATGAGAAACGTGGAGGAGTTTTAACTGTTTTAGTTATCTACTAATCATCCACTTTCCTTACAATTTATGGTAATGAAAGCATAATTGGTTATCACTGACAAATTATAGCAATAATAAGAACAACCAATGGCTTAACTGGCTCACACGTGAGCACTTAATATAGATGTAGTTAACTTTATGGTAATTAAAAGTCTATAAAAGATTCCATAACAAACTGCCAAAAGACGTTCTAGAGATGCCACTGAATAAATTCAAATTATTAAAAGTAAACTAATTGAGATAGTGTAATATAATTTGCTAGATTGCTTAAACGATAAGAAATTATATTGTAATGATGTTGGTAGAAAGAAGGTGTTATAAGTCGTATGTTTGACCACTCAAAAAAACCTGAACGCTTGAATAAATAAATTTGAATTTGCAAAAATCATATATAATAATTCAATATTATGTATTTACAGGATGGAAAAATAACGGACGTATATTTGATTGATTTCCAACTTCTATCGCTTGGATCACCAGTGATCGATCTCTTATATTTTATATTTATTGGAACAGACCAGGAATTCAGGAGAGCACATATGGATAACCTTAAAGAACTGTATCACGAGAAATTAACGGAATTCCTTGAGTACTTCGACTTGAATATAAATAACGTTTACCCAAAGAGGATATTTGAAGAAGATTTTAAAGAGTCACTCGACTTTGGATTAATGTTAGCATTGTTCAATTTGCCCTTTATTTTTACATTGGAAGAGGAAATCCCCGATTTAAATAAAGGTTCTGTCGATGATATATCACTTAAATTAGATGACAGATTTAAGGAACGAATAGTTGGTATAGTAGAAGATTATTTGGAATGGGGAATATTGTAATACAATGGAACCAATGTAACTGGGATCTCAAGGGACGAAGGGGTTTTGTTTTATAATTTTTTTTTAAAAGACCACACTAAGACGAGGTTACTATACCCTATATAAAACGTGTAGTAAACGTCAAGACCCTTAGATACATACATACATACATAGCATCACGCCTCAATCCCATAGGGGTAGGCAGAGACAACATCCTTCCACTTGCCACGATCCTTGCATATCTCCTTCGCTTCTTTCAATCTCATTAAATCTTTCATACAAGTTCGTCGGTTTAGAGTACTCTTGACCTGGCCGTTATTTAAAATGTCCTGGATTTGGTCCAGGAACGTTCGCCTTGGTCTTCCCCTTCCAACTTTCGCATTCACTCTTGACTCATAAATCCTTTTTGTCAGTCTCCTTTCATTCATTCTCTCTACATGCCCAAACCATCTAAGCATACCTTTCTCAATTTTAGTCACTACGTCTTCTTTTATACCACAACGTTCTCTTATCACACTATTTCTCACTCTGTCACTCAGTTTTAATCCACTCATGCTTCTCAACGCTCTCATCTCTACCGCATTTATTTTACTTTTGTGATTCTTCTGCCATACCCAACTTTCACTACCATACATAAGTGTTGGCACCAACACTCCAGCATGCACTGCCAGTCTAGCCCTTTGAGACACCATCTGGCTATTCATAAAAGCATGCAGAGCACCATTTACCATATTCCCTGCATTCACTCTCCTTTCGATATCACTTTCACATGTTCCATCTTTTGTAAATTTAGATCCCAAGTATACAAATTCTTTCACCTCTTCCACTTGTTCCCCATCTATCAAAATATTGCCATTCATCATAGATTCATCTCGTTCAAAAAGCATAACTTTCGTTTTGTTTACATTCACTTTCATTCCTTTCCCTTTCAAAGCTTCATTCATAATATTTAGCATCTCCTGAAGCTCGTTAGCGGATGACGCAAGTATTACTTGATCATCAGCGTAGAGTAAACATTTGATGAGTAATTCATTCATTCTTAACCCATACATACATTCTTTTAAATCTGTCAAACATTTATCCATGAAAAGGTTGAACAGCCATGGTGACGCAACACATCCCTGTCGAACACCTCTATCGACAGGAAACCACTCCGTGTACGCTCCGTTTATTCTGACACAGGCACTAGAACCCTCATAGAGAGACTTCAATGCTTGAATCAGATTACCGCTCACACCATACGTAGATAACGTTGACCACAGCTCATTCCTCACCACTCGATCATACGAAAGCGCAATAAACTTTTTGGTGTTTGGCCAAACATTTTTCAGTTATGCAGCGTAAAGAAAAGACCTGATCCGGACATCCCATTCCTCTTCTAAATCTAACTAGACAAATAAAACTTGTACTGATTATTTTATAAAACAATATGTTAAAAGTTTATTGCCTTGCCTTTTAACTGGATATATCCATATATTTCGATTTCCCTTAAAAGCTACCGAAACCTGTCAAATAATTGATGTTCGTTTCATCGTTTAAAAATCAATTAAATGTAAAAGTGATTGTTATTTTTTCATTTCTTTGTTTTGAATGTCGAACAGTTGCTGTTCGTCCCATTGTTCATAAATCAAATATAATTTAATGGAATATATTTGTATGTTGTATTTTAAAATTTATTTTTCTGTATTTGTGCTGTTGTAGATTAACCATCCTGTGATGGTAATTGTGGTAAAAACAGTTAAGTAGCAGCCCATTAACATTCCACTGCTAGGCACAGGCATCCTCACTCATATGAGATATTTTAAAGCATAGATCCTTTACGTTGCTCCACTACAGACACATAGTCTGATGTGATGGGAATCCGACAAGATCGGCGAGAAATCAGGCACACCGACAACACAGGGCAAATATAGAGAAAATATTAATAGAAAACTGAATATCAATTTTGAATTGGTCCCACCCTGGACTCGAACCCAGGACCTCATGTCTGTAGTCGAACATGCTAACCACGAGAACAATGAGACTGTTGTGTGAAATCCTTCCTAAATATCATCCTCAAGTTTAGTTATGAAACTGCTGCGTGCTTTAGTCACAATTCATGATTATTGGCGATGTAAAGTGTGCCTTATTGATACAACTGAGAGTCCTTAATTAAAAGAAGAAGAAGGGAATATATTTGTTCTTTTTTATTCGCTTTTGACATTTGAAATTGACAACCAAGGATTCTTGATCGCCTCTATAATATTTAATGGAGTTTGACGGGAATCTGGACGTAAATGACGCATTTTTTTGATTACGAATTCATTTTGTTCCGGCTAAGTTTTGGCCACATTTTTTACTAAAGTTGAAACATCGCCGTCGTCGTCGTCGCTTCAACCGATGGACGTCCATTACTGGACATAGGTCTCACATAATGACGTCCACAAGGCCGATCTTGCGCCGCCTGGCTCCAGCGGCTACCGGCGACCCTCTTTATATCATCGGTCCACCTTGTGTGGGGTCTGCCTACACTGCGTCGTCCAGTGCGGGGTCGCTACTCCAGCACCTTCGGCCCCCAACGTCTTTCGGACTATGTGTCCCGCCCATTGACACTTCAGCTTCGTGATTCGTAGGACTATGTCGGTGACTTTGGTTCTCCTACGGATTTCTTCGTTTCTGATTCGATCACGTAGAGAAACTCCGAGCATAGCCCTCTCCATCGCACGCTGAGTGACTCTGACCTTCCGCATGAGCTTCCGTCTCAGAACCGTAGGTCATCGCTAGCAACACGCACTATACAAAGACTTTCCTCTTTAGGCACCGAGGGGTATCGGACAAAAATATCTGGCGAACGCTGCCCAGCTGAGTTAGATTCGGCGGCTGACCTCCTTCTCGAAATTGGACCTACCTAGTTGGACTATGTGACCCAGGTATGTGTACTCGTCAACAATTTCGAGAGTTGAATTCTCAAAGTTAAAATATACTGCAATTATAATTCAACTTTTTAAATTACGTCAGCTAGTTAATATATAAATTAACAAATCCATATACGTTTCAGTGGTTTCATTAATCTATGCTTACTTATGAATGGCATTGTGTTTGATCGAGGAACATTACAATTCTGTATTCGTAAAATATATAGCGATGTCCAACACGAAAGATTTTATATAACCGAATAATGCCAAGGTCTTTCTAACAGTTTGATAAATTGTGAGTCACTGTTGCCTACGGTGGAGGCCACAGATAACGTATACATCGAGAAAGACAATGTGCACAGATTAATACACCATATCCTTTTATAAACGTCTATCACAATAGTAAAATAGTCTGTGGCTTAACAGGACAGGTATAAATTATATTTATTATCTGTAACATAATAATATATATCAAATTATTATATTAAACGAGAAATCCAAAAATATGCTCAGTTTTATACACAATACTTTTTATTAATGCCTATCACAATAATAAAATAGTCTGCGATTTGACAAGACAATGATTTGTTTAATCTAAATAATTAAGGAACTTATGAAATAGAATGAGAAAGCCAGCATTTCAAAATTGTTTAAGTTATTTATGTCATGATCTAATTGTTTTATGTCATATTATATAGAACTAGAAAGCCACGAAGTTAGTACAGATTAAATATATTTTATCTTTTTACATGAAATCACACTAAAATTGCGGAGTTTATTGTTGTTTAAAATTGTTATAATTCAATTTCATTTTATTTAGTTTTTTTTTTAATAACCCAAAACGTAATATCGTATAGAACTAAATCGTCACGAAGTTGGTACAGATTAATAATAGCTGAAGTTTTTACATTAAATTGTATTAAAACTATGGAGTTTAGGTTATTTATTAACAATAATAACAAAAGAACGTAGTTTTTTTTTTTTTTGAGTGGAACGAGAAAGCCAAGGTTATGCACAGATTATAAACTATCAATACAAGTTTATTTCTTTACATGAAATGATGTATTGTTTTAAAATAATTATTTAGCTCAACTTTACATTATTTTAAAGGTATTAATCAATGTTAATGACAACACGGAACGTAATAACGTAGTGTTTATTGCGCAACGTTAGTTAAGAATGAACAGCTAACGTCACAGTAGTGTTTTCCAATCATTGGCTACGCGTTTTGACAAAGATCGGTTATCGCGTGGTTATCGCTGATTATTTATTTGATGATAAGTTATTTTTATACCACAAATATGTAACTTGCTAACGGAATCATTTGCAGCATTATATTTTTATATTGACTCAACATTTTTAAGCGTTAAACAAATCAAAACAGTGATAGACTTCTTCAGTGAAACAAACATGGAAAATAAACAATGTAATGAATGTAAAAGTGACAAAATTGTAATCAGCGATGAGTTTGCAGAAGATGTACAAGATTCCATAAAAGCAATAACAAGGAAGGAAGGTTATCTCAGTTATAATATAGATGCCAAAAAAATTTCCACTGGTGGAAATAACTTTTTAGGGGAACTATACGAAATAGATATCGCAGGCAGAACAGCTGAAGGATTAAAGGAAGTAAATCTGTTTTTAAAACATATTATTTACAACGATGATTTCAAAGTGTATTCTATACCGGAAGTTTACGCTAAAGAAGCCTTTGTTTACAACGAACTTTGGAAATTATTTGACGATTGGCAAATTAAAGCAGAAATACCGGTTGAGGATAGATTCAAAATGGTGAAAAGTTACGATGAAACGTCACAAAAGGTTATCTTTCTTGAGAATTTAACCAAGAAAGGCTTTAAAACTATGGCTAAAATGAACGTTATGTCTATAGAATTTGCAGAATTATCCGTGAAACAATTGGCGAAATTCCACGGGTTTTCGTTTGTTTTACAAAACAAAACGCCCGAGTATTACGAAACAAAGATAAAGACTATTAAACAATCGTTTGTATACGATGATTATTGGAATGAATTTGTCAAAAAAATGTGCGATATATCGACTAGTAAAATGGATAGCGAGACAAAGGAGAAAATAGATAAATTCTTTGTTATTTCTCTAGATAAATATCCGAAATACATGAATGGATTGAATTCGCATATTAAATGCTTGGTTCACGGAGATTACAAAATGAATAATGTTTTAATGAAAGAAATCGTGAGTATTGATTTAATATCTAATACGATTAAAACTCAGGTTCAAGTATTTTGTGTCATTTACTGGTTAATAAACAAGACTCGATATTTTTCCAAACAAGTTGGTTTACCTTTCTAAATTGATTTAGTTTTAGTTGTAGGCAACTTTTACATTTATTTTTGCACAAATAATGACCCCTACACTTACTATTTTATTGCATACAGGTCAGCTTTTGACTGTAATCTCACTTAAATACAGTCTAAGAAGGTAACCGCTTAATAGTTTATGCTGAGCCTGGGTCGCGAATATTTTACTAGCTGTCGCGTCTTTCTTGGGAGAACGGTAACTAGCTATAACTAAAGCCAGACCAGACCAGACTCGGATAAATTGGAATCCTATATTCCAGGCTCCTCCTGAGAATCGAGTACCTTGACAATTGCGCCAACGCCAACGGAGCATATTCCACAAGAGGTAAATTATGTCTTACCACCTTTTAACGCGCCTAATCTTAGGCTGTACCACCACTCAATAAGACCTAACCTAACAGCAATAATAAAAAGTCCAAAGATAACAAAATAAGCATTAAACAACTACCCCAAAAAAGTAGGTCCGATATTTTTCCGATCAAGTTGTTTTAGTTGAAACCTAACTTTTTCTTTTAAGTCTAAGAAAGTTAACTTGGTAAAAAGTAATTTACCTCTTGCTAGTTTCTGCATAGTGATGCGGGCACACCAATTTTCTGTATGTCAGCAGTTTTCTGGTAGGGTGACAATTAGCCATGACCCAAGCCAACCACCAGTCCAAAACTATGAAGCTAATTGCACGATAAAAGAGCATGGGAGTGAATAAAATAAATTAATATTACGTTATCATGATGATGGTAACAAATAGATACCCAGCTGAGTTTGTTGTTAGGACACAACAGGATGCGAAGTAATTCAAGTAACTTTGGTTTTTAAGTGTGTATGTGGGTATATGTGCTTATATAAGTGTACGTGTCTGCATTTCTGAGTGTCGGCATGCATGAGTATCTGATTGATTTCGTGTTAGCATATCTGAGTGTCGGCATGCCTAAATGTCTGCATGTCCGAGTGTCGACATGCCTGAGCGTCTGAGTGTTTGCATATGTAAATGTTGGCATACCTGGGTATGTGAATGTTGGCGTGCCTGAGTATCTACGTGGCTGCGTGTTTGCATGGCTGAGGATCAACATGTCTGAGTGTTGATATGCCTGAGTACCTGAGTGGTTTGTGTTAGCATATCTGAGTGTTGGCATGCCTGAGTATCTGATTGATCTCGTGTTAGCATATCTGAGTGTCGGCATGCCTAAATGTCTGCGTGTTTGAGTGTCGGCATTCCTGAGCGTCTGAGTGTTTGCATATGTAAATGTTGGCATACCTGGGTATGTGAATGTTGGCATGCCTGAGTATCTACGTGGCTGCGTGTTTGCATGGCTGAGGATCAACATGTCTGAGTGTTGATATGCCTGAGTACCTGAGTGGTTTGTGTTAGCATATCTGAGTGTTGGCATGCCTGAGTATCTGATTGATCTCGTGTTAGCATATCTGAGTGTCGGCATGCCTAAATGTCTGCGTGTTTGAGTGTCGGCATGCCTGAGCGTCTGAGTGTTTGCATATGTAAATGTTGGCATACCTGGGTATGTGAATGTTGGCATGCCTGAGTATCTACGTGGCTGCGTGTTTGCATGGCTGAGTATCAACATGTCTGAGTGTTGATATGCCTGAGTACCTGAGTGGTTTGTGTTAGCATATCTGAGTGTCGGCATGCCTGAATGTCTGCATGTCCGAGTGTCGACATGCCTGAGCGTCTGAGTGTTTGCATATGTGAATATTGGCATGCCTGAGTATCTGATTGGTTTCGTATTAGCATATCTGAGTGTCGGCATGCCTAAATGTCTGCATGTTTGAGTGTCGGCATGCCTGAGCGTCTGAGTGTTTGCATATGTAAATGTTGGCATACCTGGGTATATGAATGTTGGCATGCCTGAGTATCTACGTGGCTGCGTATTTGCATGGCTGACTAACAACATGTCTGAGTGTTGATATGCCTGAGTGGTTTGTGTTAGCATATCTGAGTGTCGACATACCTGAGTGTCTAAGTGTTTGCATACGTGAATGTTGGCATGCCTGAGTATCTAAGTGGCTGCGTGTTTGGATGGCTGAGTGCACACATGCCTGAGTGTTGGTATGCCTGAGTATTTGAGTGGTTACGTTCTTGCATGCTGCGTGCGTACGTGCTCGCATATGTGTGTGTGATTGATACTAAAACGTATTTTTTTTACAGGAGGGTCTTGTAAATGAAGTGGCCCCAATCGACTACCAGCAAATCTACTACGGCTGTCCTGTCGTCGACCTCATCTACTTCATATACGCGGCGAGTGACCGCAACTTTAGAAAACTTTATTTACATCATCTCAGAGATCTCTACTTCGAGACTTTAACGAGCTTTCTCAAGCACTTTGATATCGACGTCGCCACCGTTTGTACGAGGGTTGAGTTTGAAAAGTGCTTCAAAGATAGTTTGGATTACGCTTTAATGTACACTTTGTACATGTTGCCGATGTTTTTTATAAAGGACAATGTACCTGACTTAGCCAAGGACGAATTATTAGATATGTCTATTGAAATTCACGATGAATTCTATGAAAGAATGCAAGGTATTGTTGATGAATTCGTTGAGTTAGGTGTTATATAAACTGGTCTTTCAAATATGGAGAGAGAATTAAAATAATTAAATGAATGAATGATTCCATTTTAAAGAATAAGAAGGTTAAAATATTTTTATATTTTAAAAGATAGTCTACAATAATAATAGAATCTAAATGGTTTTACTCAAAAGATAACATTCTTGTGTAAAACGTAATCTATAATAGTAAAATAATTTCAGTAATTCAATTTTAAAGATAAAACCTTTACAGCATAATTTGTAAAAGTAAAACCATTTAATTGATTGCATTTAAAGAATAATTCATCAATTTACCTTTTACATAAAATCAGTATTTGAACAATAATTTCATCATTGCTTCTATTTAAAATATTTAGATTTAATGTAATTATATGATTTTATTTAAGTAAAAACTTATTGTTTTCTTCCCCTGTAATTATCCTTTAATGTTGCTTATATCACTTGATACCATACCATATTAGACTGTATCATTATCAAGTAATATCTCTGTAGTTCTTTGTACCTTAAAACTCTTTTGTTTACGTTAATCATTGTTTTTATCATTAAGAGGTACATATCTTCTGGTTCAGAATCAAATTTCCGAAGCAGTGGTGGATTTGTTGAGGATGAACAGACTACTGACGATTTAGAAGTGCTTTTTAAGCCTTTTTGTATAAACATTTGACAGAAGAAACAACTTTCATTTTGAGGTCTCCAGGCTGCACTATCTGTCAATTCTTCACACTCATGGGCACTATTTTTGTAAAGTCTAGCTATGTCACTGCTTGCATCACTTTCATATCACGCTTATATCCTTCGGGGTAGGCAGAGACCACGTCCTTCCACTTGCCACGATCCTTGCATATCTCCTTCGCTTCTTTCATTCCCATTAAACCTTTCATACAAGTACGTTGGTTCAGAGTACTCTTGACCTGACTCTTATTTCAAATATCTTGGATTTGGTCCAGGAACTGTCGCCTTGGTTTTCCCCTTCCGACTTTCCCATTCACTCTTGACTCAATAATCCTTTCTTTCATTCTCACTACATCTTCTTTTATACCGCAACACTGTCTTCTAGTTCTTAATTTGTCACTAAGTTTCAATCCACTCATGCTTCTCAGCGCTCTCTACCGCATATATTTTACTTTTGTGCTTCTTCTGCCATACCCAACTTTCAGTACCATATATAAGTGTTGGCACCAACACTCCAGCATGCACAGCCAGTCTGGCCCTTTGGGACAACCTCTGGCTATTCATAAAGGGTTTTCTCAAAGTAAATATATAGAAATATACGTAAAGCACGGTTGTAATAACAAAATAGCGTGACGGTAATAAATATAATCTTTCTGCTCTACTTGTAGACGAAAGGTCAACATTTTACAAGAGTACTTTAGCCGGCGGCCATTTGCTTTTAAGTGAATCATACTGTAATTTGGTCGAGTGGTCACAACTCGGAAAAGTTTAATTTCAAATAGATTTCTGTAATAATATTTTTATCCACTAACTAGCTAACTTATGCAGCTTCGTCTACAATTAAATGCAGGTCTTAAAGTATGGTGACTTCTATTTGATGCTCATGTAACTTTGCATCCACCGCTTGTTAAATCTACTCAAGATATCCATTATAATGTAATGCTATTAAGCGAAGTTTTGATCTACATAAAATATACAACACATATAATGTATTTAATTGGATAATTAATAATACTGCATTGTATAAAATAGCTTTGTCAATAACACACATGTTTTTCTAATATGTAAAAGATAAAAATGGTTTTTGTTGGTTATCCTTTACAGATGAATCTATAATGTCGTTGACTTTTTATTTGATATTTTTATGATTTATAATTTCGTTGTACATTAATTTGATTTATCTTGTAAGGTTTAGCCAGCATTTGCGATTTAAATACAGTAAAATTTGTTGCGACATCACATTATAAATCTTTGAATTTTTCGACTTTTCTGTACCATAATATGTATGTATTATATATACAAACCTTCCTCTTGAATCAATATATCTATTGCTGAAAACTGCATTAAAATCCATTGGATTTTAAAACCAACCACGTCATTTTATCTCCAAAACTCCAAACTATACGAGCGTTTGACATAATTTACGGAAAACACATTCTTTTTGCGATGGAAGTGCTTACGAGGAGTAGGTTTTGTTCATATTCTCATGGTATCGATGTATATAGCTTACGACTTAGAATTGGTTTTCCCATATTACCACGGAATTGGGATACATCTAATCGCCGAACAGTACGTTAATCATTTCTGTAGTGCCATATTTCTCTAAAAATAAATAAATACTTGAAAAGGGACGTAATGGATTCAATTTACAAAACACTCGGGGTATCTCTGATTCATAAGCAATTTGTGTTTCCAAGAAAACAGCGAATTCCGTGAAGACGTTAACGTGATTTCACATAATAAACCATCATGCACATGCAAACCCCTCGTTTATACGAAACAAATTATACGTGTCTAAGAAATGTATAAAGAAAAATGGGTAAGCAAATTATGCCTACAAATATTGTCTGTCATAGGATCAAATGAGGTTGTTGATTAAATCTCCATGTAACAATTTGCACAAGACCAAAATTATATGTCTGAGCACGCCTCATAAACCAATCTACTGTTGAAAACCATATAAAAATCCAATCAGTAGTGTTTAAGCTGACCTGGACTAGCTCTTTCTCACAGTGTCAACCGCTCACGTTATTCCTGACGTACCTTAGAACCCCCTACTATGTGTTGCCTCCAGCCTCCTCTGAAATCCTGAGCAGAAGATGTACCAGACAGCATACGTCTAGAGAATGCAGAAATTTTAGCATATGAGTAACGCATACCAAATTATTCTTGTCATAGCTGTTATACCTCATAGTTTTGCTGGGAAAAATTTACGGATCCATTTTAATACTAGCCTTTCCTGGAGTCACCAGTTAGGCACTAGGTAAGGCACAAAATTTATACTTCGATATACTCTCTGAGCCGTAGGTGATTGCTGCCAACACGCACTGTTCGAAGAGCTTTGTCTTCAGGCACTGAGAGATATTGGACGGAAAGATCTTCTGTAGTTTCCCGAACGCTGCCAAAACCGATTTGAATCCGGCGGTTGATCTCCTTCTCGAGATTGGACCTACCTAGCTGGACTATGTGTCTCAGGTATGTATAGTTGTCTAAAATTTCAAGTGCTGAGTTCTCAACGATAAATGGGTTGCGAAATATTGGACATAACATTCGTCTTATGACCTACGGCTCCAAAACGTCGCTGACTATGGGCCTCATACGAAAGCTCAGAGTAACTCAGCGTGCGATCGAGAGGTGGAGTGTCTCTACGTGATCAAATCAGAAATGAGGAGATCCGTAGTAGAACCAACGTCGTCTACATAGCCCTACGATTCACGAACCTGAAGTGGCAATGGGCGGGGCACATAGTCCGACGGACCGATGGACTTACGGATGGATGGGTTTAGCGCTAACTGTGATCTCACCTGATGGTAATTGATGACACAGTCTAAGATGGAAGCGCGCTAATCTGGGTAAGAGGTTTGTACACAGCATCGTACCGGAACACAAATCTCATAATTTTGACGGTGCGTCTGCTGGTAGGGTTTTAACTACCCACGCCCGAAGTCTCCCACCAGATCAGACTTAGACAAATTAGGAAATACAATCGCAGGCGCAGGATCGGGCCTAGTGGGTATCATTTCGTGAGACCTATATCCAGCAATATATCGGTTGAAGCAACGAGGATGATACTTTATGACGTTTGCATTCTTTTCCTCCGATTACAACTAAAGTTATGTTACCACGTTCCCTGTTACACTCTTGATCGCAATTTGGTTTACGCAAATATGACCACGTCTGTTAATTTCGATCGGATTCCTAGTGATTGCCTTTCGTTTTCGCCGCAACCTTCATGCCCTTTTGCTTCCGTACTGTGTATTGTTTGATCCCCATATTCCCATGTGCTTGAAATAAAAGTTTACCTCTAAAAATCTCGCTATTTAAACTTTGATCGCAATATAATATACGAGGTATGACAATTAAGTAATGAGATTTTATTGCCGCGCTTGTGTTAAATCTGTGACCTTAAAATTCCCTTTCTCTTTTTCCGGCATCCCTCCCCTCTCCATTGATATGTGTACCATAGCTTGTTTAGTTCGCCTGCTGTGTCAAGTTGAGTAGACGTGTGCTTGTAGTGCTCGTCACGAAAATGGAAAAACAAAATCAAGAGCAACGCGTCGCGATAAAATTTTGCGCGAGATTGGGCATATCCTTATGTTCAACAAGCAAATTAATGTTAAGTACTTCTAGATCCCATACAGTTGTTTTTTTCAAATTCTTTTCAGAAACTTGGTGCACTACTTAATATAATTTTTACTCTATTTTGTAAGAATGGTCGTTGGGTTCATCGCAGCATTCTGCGGGGTACGGGCCTCGAGGCAGGGCCTCATTGCCCGGGCATCTTTTCTCGGGCATTCAGTAAATGCCCGGTACTCTTTTTTGCCCGTATTTTATACGGGCTGGATCCCGCCGGCGACGCCAGCGGGTCCATCCTGGTCAATTCCGAGTGTTGTTGCTACCGCGTCATCTTCGCCGCTATCACCTACGGCTGGTGGTGGTGACAGCAGGAGCTCACGAGGCAGACGACGCCCAGTATTTGCCGTTCTTTGGTACTGGCTGGCAATGCCGTGGAGATGTGTATATGGAGAGTTATCCGCCAGGCGGAACATACTCCTCGCAAGCTGGCGGACGAACACCTCCACGGTTGGCGTCCTGGTATCACGATGGATAACGTCGTTCCTGACGTACCTCGGAGCTCCTACTATCAGACGTAGGCACTTGTTCTGCTGGACCTGCAGCCTTTTTCTCTGATATCCTGAGCAGAAGGAGTACCAGGCAGGGGCCGCATACGTCAATCTAGAGCGGACGTAGGCTCCGTAGACCTTAAGTTTGGCTTTTACTGGGAGACTTGAGGTAAAGAGCGGCCATAGCAGCGACCGGGCCGCCGCAGCCTGACCCACGGCGTGGGTCACCGTGTCCGCCAAGCGCAGCCCGCGGTCGATGCGGCACCCCAAGTAGCGCACTGAGGCCTGCCACTCCACATCCTTCCCCCCGATGTTTAGCTGACGATGCGGCTGGTAACGGCCGAACATAATGGCCGACGTCTTGTCAACGTTGACAGACATCTTCCACCTGTCCAGCCAGCCAGGCAGCAGGTCCAGCAGCCGTTGTAATTTTTTGTAATTAAAGAATGGTGTACAGTAAACTGAATAAATGAAGGTACAATAGATGGCGTGCAAGTCGTTCATATAAATAGCTGCATTAACTAGCATAAACTTGTTACATAAACCTACATCTTCGCGCATCTCGATGCTGTTCGTGCTACGTTCCCAGCGAATACAAGATATTAATGTAGATCGCTGCTGAAACTGCCAAAGTTAAATGAGTTTGTGTTAAACATGCAGTTGCACAAGATATCAGGCGTTACATTAAGGCTAGAGCTGCGGTTACAACTTTGATGACTTAAGACGTTGTAAAATAATAGAGCGAACACAAATTATAGATTTTACTCTATAAGATTATGCAAACTGTTTAACTGAAAACTACAAGAACTGCATGCAGCTGATAGATTTGAGTATAGAGTTCTATTACAACTTTCATAATATGATCGTCTTCATTTTGCCTTATCCCAATAATTTGGAGATGGCGCTCCTCGTTCTTAAAAGCCAAGAGCTCCTGTCTTGGGTTGTCTGTAAGGACAAGTTAACCCGTTTCAAATCTTTGGACACGGTTATCAATTACGTAGCAAGCGATCTTCCTTTTTCTCTCCTTTTATCTAAAAGCGCCAAGGCTTATTTAACTACGTGGTTGTCTCTTGGCCTCATCACATGGCAAAACCAACGCAAGCGTTTTCGGTCATCCTTTCTGTAACCGAAGCGATTTTAAGAGACCCTCTTAAATAGTCGTTGCACTGTTATCCAGCTGTATAACTCCGGCTGCCATACGGAGCATTTCCATCTCATTAAAGTGTAATTTGTGCTCATGACGTTTCTTGACAGCCCAGGTTTCTGAATCATAAAGCATCGTGGGTCTAAGCATCATCGTATATAACTTTCTTTTGAGCTTTATCAGCATAATAATATTAACTTTCCTAATATGAAAATAAAAATAATAGGAGAACACAAGTTTTGCAACTCTGTTTCCAATACTGCAAAAAAGATTTTAGCCTCTAACATCTTTGAACTCCTATCATTGCCCGTGACACTGGCAATTGTACTGCATTAAGGCTTTAGTTATCTAAAGGTGTAATTTATTATTACACCTTTAGATAACTATGCATAATACTGAGCAAAATATGCATATGTTCGCGCCATCTGGCGCTAAGCATTGGTACCTCGGAAGGGGCGTACTCGCGCCATCTGCAAGTTTTCCGACGTACTGCACTGGTTATCGGGAGGCGTGCGTATACGACACGAGAGGGCTCCTCCTACGCCATTCCATTAGCATGGGGCAATATAGTTTATAGATTATCTGTAGCCGTAAGATGTTGATAGCTTGTGGTCAACCTCGAGGCGTGGCCTCGTGGGTTTTGCCTTGTTTTTTGTCGGGAAAGTGCGGTAATTTCACGCGTTTTGGTTTGGTGCCAATGGTTAGTCGTCGCGTTTGGAGGCCCTCGTAGCCCCACATCGAAGTGCGGCGGATCAGAGCGCAGCTAGGTTATTTCCGCCCACGCGGTGGCCACAGTTGGATTTTCCTGTGTGTTTGGAGTGGAAGAAGACCGGCGTCAACGAAAGCAGCTAGCACCGCGACGCCTTGGCAGGCTACATACACACTCACAATTATACACACATACAAATACACCCCCACGTGAACAGCCACCTGCCAGAGCCGTCGCCGCCGAGGAGATTGGGCGTCCGGGACTTCAGGTAGGTGCATCTTAGCAGCTGTTCGACACCAAGGTGGATTCCCCCCCTTATTTCTCATCCAGCCGTTTGCAATGATCGAGGCTACCTTCGCCACTATGGGCCCTGGTGACCCTTGGTAGCCTCCTTCCATAGGGTCACTGACGGCGTGAACAGCATACTTTTAGAAATCTAGAAGATAATGTAGAATATACTGTGTGCCATAAGAAATGGTGTATCTTTAAACTTTTCTAAATAATACGTATTGCACTTTATTGTAAGACAAAATAATCTCCTGTGAGAAAGAAACATGAAGAATAAAATGAAACGGACGGGACGCGGCTGGAGGAGCACATTCCTCTTACATTCCGTATGTTTTCTTGCATTACTACAAGTGGTTGGTATTTTACTGAGAAAAGATTTTATGGAACGAATTGTTGCGGAAAATAGAGTTGTCAGCTATGTTATTTGTATTACGTCCAGCTGACCCGGCAAACTTTGTACCGCTTCAGAATGAATAGATAATTGCAGGATGTTTCAATTTTATTGGTCAAAATTTTACGGCAACACAAAGATGCGATCTTTACACCCTGATTCCTGTCAACGTCCGTTAAACATTATAGTTGCAATCAGAAATTGTTGGTTGCCAATGTCAAATGTCAAATCCAAATTGAAAGCAAACAAAAATTTAATTTGATTCCTGAACGATGGGACGAACATCAATCGTTTGACAAGTAAGATTAGTTTGTAAGGAAAACCCTTATTCTTTTATTTTTTGTTTTGGAAATTTTGTTTTGCAATAACAGAAACCGTACAATCTCCAATTGTGGCGAAATTGTGTGCTTTGTAACACCTGAACACCAATTATTAAAATTTTCGCATTGTTTTCAAAATTATTGACCTTTTAAACATTCTCTGGACTTCCACAACAGTTCAAAACCAAAATTAGGCTAGTCGCTTTTGGGTTTTAGCGAGACTAACGAAAAGTAAGAGTTGGTAAGAGGTGGTGGCTTTTTATCACCAGTTAATTGCTATATAAGACGATGAGAGGTAAAAATTCCGTTACTGGCTAACCAGCTACAATCTTAGCCTGTACCGTCACTATCCGATCGATTAACAGTCAAAGACTATCCTGTCAGCAATAAATAAAAGAATAGACCAGCCTTACGCAGTTATTTCTCAAAATTACTGAATCTGGTATATCTTCGACCTCGCTACGTTCACTCGCAGGATAATACCGCATTTTTTCTCATCAATAACTCTGTATCATCATTTATCCAACGTTAAGCAAGATTGATATATATATTTTATCAGAAAGTGAATTATATTTTACCTACTTAATCTTTTTTACTTATTTGAGCTTTTTGGGCGGGATATGAGCTTCTTTTGATATATTTGGTTTAAAACAATATGCGCGTGTTTAAAGCTTTTTTATGCGTGTTTTGATCTTTTTTCTATGCCTTTTGTGGGTTTTTTCAGCGCGTCTTTTGAGGTTTTTTTTGGGAATGTTTTGCTCGTAGTTTAATCCTTTAAGTACACTTATTTTGGGATACCATTATATCTTTGACATTCATTTTATTATTAACACACGATTCATTATATTTTTGCGTGTGATTTCTATGTTATTTCTCTTTTTTACGTATCAGTCTGCTTTGAGCCCTCTTTGAGCTTTTATATTAGCGTTTTCAGAATATCTTACGCGTTTTGAGCTCTTATTGCATGTTTTTAGAGTTTTTACGCGAGTCATTTCTACTATCTTGCGCTATTCAGCGTTTTTTAGTCGTGCTTTAACACTTTTTTATGCATGTTTCTTGTGTGTATTTCAATGTTTTCTTCTATTTTTTTCGCATGTTTTTTGTACTCAGATGATTTGGGGAAACAGTCAAACTTTGTCGTATTATGTATGTTGCTACGCCTATTAAATGCCTGGTTTTTTAAATAATAATCTGAGCTGAGCAACAGCGAACATTGTTTTAACCAACATTGTATTATTGTATAATAAACTTACCTATAAGAAAATTATCTTTACTATTAAATCTTCGACTAATACCCTCGTGTTCCCGATAAGGTTTCAGGTCGCAGTGTCAAGTGAGCGTTGTGTGTCTACACAATTTCAGATAATAATCAGCATGCATTGCAATGTACCTTGACAGAACTGTCAGACCAACTTTCCTAACTTCAACGAATCTCAACGCAATCGGATGCACTTACATTATATAAAATGTTCAGTATATGTCAAAGTCGTTGCAGAAACACATAGCAAATTTTCACCTCTAAAACATTTGGACCGATTTTAACACAGCCTTTTTTATATGGCTATTAAAAATAAAGCTTTTGCATAAAGATTTTTAATTAAAGATAATTTACTCACTATAGTTTAGGAAGAGTTGCACGAATTTGTATACATGGGATGAAAATTTACAAAAGATGGAACATGTGAAAATGATATTGAAAGGATAGTGAATGCAGGAAATATGGTCAATGGAGATCGTTGAGAATTATGAGTGGATTGAAACTGAGTGACAAAGGAAGAAATAGTGTGATAAGGGAACGTTGTAGTATAAAAGAAGATGTAGTGACTAAAATTGAGAAAGGTATGCTTACATGGTTTGGGCACGCAGGGAGAATGAATGAAAGGAGACTGACATAAAGTATTTATGAGTCAAGAGTAAATGCGAATCTTGGAAGGGGAAGACCAAGGCGAAAGTTCCTGGACCAAATCCAGGACATTTTAAATAAGGGCCAGGTCAAGAGTACTCAAAACCGACGAACTTGCATGAAACGTTTAATGAGAATCAAGGAAGTGAAGGAGATATGCAAGGATCGTGGCAAATGGAAGGACGTAGTCTCTGCCTACTCCTATGGGAATGAGGCGTGATGCTATATATGTTAGTTCTACTTATTGTACTAGCTATTCTTCGCGACGCCACTCACATAGCTATCGGTGATAAATAAGTAAGGGCTTGAAGCTGGAATGGGTTGGAAATTCCAATTCAAAAAATATTCTAAATAGATTTCTTCATCGGCAGAATGACATTGTAAAATAAACACGGTCAGCCACAAACAAAACCCGGGTTAAATAATGAAAGAAAATCATTATTTATTATGTATGTTCGTTGAATTTTAGCAAAACACAAGGCCATTAAATATAACATTACGTTGCCCCGTAATCGAGGTCGTTAGTCCAAATTACCCTCGCTACGTCGCTATGAGGAAACACGCCAATTTCGGGACCGACCACTCGTTATAAGCACCAGTCGTAAGATGGTTTTAATTGCTGAAAACACCGTAATATGGGTTGGAAAAATCCCGGTTTAATGTCGCCTTTTTTTCGCTGAAAGAAGGTATATACGCCTTGAAGGATATGTGTGCAGATTACTCTTCAGCTACATATCGGTGATTAAGGCGAAATGCATTGGCCATCACGTACCCCTTCCAACGATCTGGCAAAGTGGACATTATTAAGAGACACCTAAATCTTCAATATATAACAACACAATCAAAGCGTATAAAATATTTCTCTGGTAAGATATAAATTAACTATAGCATCATAACGGAACTCCAATTTAAGCACAACAGTATGGTACCAAGTAACAACTGAAGCCTTTCATTATTCCAGACCTAGATAAATGAGCAAATGTTACTTCGAAACTTATGATGGAAACCCAATACCTTACGAGTGATACCGTAATCGAAGCAATACGAACTACTGTAAGGAAACATTTAGGAACGACCACTCGTTAACAACATCGAAAGCTTGCCCCAAATCCTTGTTTTACGTCGCTTTTTCCGTAACAGAAAGAAAGTGAACATGCCTTGAATGAAATGTTTGCAAAAAATGATTAGTTAGCTTCTATTCTGTAATTAGGGTGATACGTCTTGACCGTTCCCTCGGAAAATAGATTTGCGGAACTGACGACCAACATCAAATAACGAAGAAGCACTAAAAGAAGAAGAAGTGTAAAATACGGGATATCTAATTGTTGATATTTCTTGGATAAATACATACATACATACATAACATCACGCCTCATTCCCATAGGCGTAGGCAGAGACAACATCCTTCCACTTGCCACGATCCTTGCATATCTCCTTCGCTTCTTTCATTCTCATTAAACCTTTCATACAAGTTCGTCGGTTTAGAGTACTCTTGACCTGGCCGTTATTTAAAATGTCCTGGATTTGGTCCAGGAACGTTCGCCTCGGTCTTCCCCTTCCAACTTTCGCATTCACTCTTGACTCATAAATCCTTTTTGTCAGTCTCCTTTCATTCATTCTCTCTACATGCCCAAACCATCTAAGCATACCTTTTTCAATTTTAGTCACTACGTCTTCTTTTATACCACAACGTTCTCTTATCACACTATTTCTCACTCTGTCACTCAGTTTTAATCCACTCATGCTTCTCAACGCTCTCATCTCTACCGCATTTATTTTACTTTTGTGATTCTTCTGCCATACCCAACTTTCACTACCATACATAAGTGTTGGCACCAACACTCCAGCATGCACTGCCAGTCTAGCCCTTTGAGACACCATCTGGCTATTCATAAAAGCATGCAGAGCACCATTTACCATATTCCCTGCATTCACTCTCCTTTCGATATCACTTTCACATGTTCCATCTTTTGTAAATTTAGATCCCAAGTATACAAATTCTTTCACCTCTTCCACTTGTTCCCCATCTATCAAAATATTGCCATTCATCATAGATTCATCTTAGATCATAGATCTTGGATACATGCAAAAGAATAGTATCAGAAGATGTATTCACGAATGACGTATAACTGGAACTGAAATTCCATTGGTGAAGATCTGATGGTGGGAATGTAATAAGATACAATTTAGTAACGCGATAAAATACATACATACATACCATCACGCCTCATTCCCATAGGGGTAGGCAGAGACATCCTTCCACTTGCCACGATCATTTTTATAAAACTTTTCATAAAAGTTCCTCGGTTTATAGGACTCTTGACCTGGCCCTTATTTAAACTGTCCTGGCTTTGGTCCAGAAACGTTCGCCCTGGTCTTCCCTTTCCAACTTTCCCATTCATTCTTGACTCATAAATCCGTTTTGTTTGTCTCCTTTAAATCCTTTAAATGAGCGTAAAGTAAACATTTGATGAGTAATTCATTCATTCTTAATCCATACATACTTTCTTTTAAATCTGTCAAACAGTTATCCATGAAAAGGTTGAATAATCATGGTGACGCAACACATCCCTGACGAACACCTCTTTCGACAGGAAACCACTCCGTGTACGCTCCGTTTAGTTTGACACAAGTACTAGAACCCTCATAGAGAGACTTCAATGCTTGGATCAGACTACCGCTCACCCCATACGTAGATAACGTTGACCACAGCTCATTCCTCACCACTCTATCATAGGCCTTCTCTAAATCTACGAAAGCGCAATAAACTATAAAATAAATACAACAACGCGATAAAACGGTAACAGGTAATTTACCTCTTAACGATTTCTATTTACCATCGTGATACTGCCTACTGCTATACAAATTCAATATTTTCCTTAGTTAGTGTTTGTAATTTAATTGAAAAATTATTTAAAAGCCTATGAATCTGCTCATGAACATATATTTGGTAAGTTGGTACAAAAGTCGATCCATATATCATATGTCATTCATTATATAAAGGACAACCTATTAATGATATCAGACATAGCCATTGCGAAATTTTGGTCGAGTATAAATAGTTAGATAATATTCATTTTAAGGAATAAATAAAGCAGAAACGCCATGAATTTGAAAATGGTGCTAACACCTCTATTAAACAAGTTATGGGTTGTGAGACATAAAATTTATTGGGCATCTTTATTGAGTATGGGATGCAGACAAAACAGTTAAATAAAAATACTGCTTACTGTCCACTCTCACAATTTATGACTCCAATATTTCTTAAAATGGCTCATACGAATCGAACGGGGACGGGACTAAGATACATTTATAAAACATCGTTTAGATTTAGAGAAATCTTTTTGTATTATATACTCTTGACCTGATTTTGTTGTGGTTTCCAACATATAGATCGATAATTCACTAACTTTTACCCGCAACTTTAAATGCATCACATAAGATTATTATCATGACTTATAGTGAGTCAATATAAAATGGCAAACATAAATTATCCAAGACTTTTTAAGGGTAACAATTCTATCATACATAATTTTCTGTAATTAATTAATTAAACTGAAAATAATTATACAGTATGGAAATTTTTTAGATTTTGCAGTTATTATATGTCTTAAGTTCTTCATTTTCCTATTTTTCTTTTCAGTATCATTTTCCTTTTCTTTTTCTGTATTGTCTTTGTTTGTTTCTTCATTTATTTTTGTTATTACAAATACATGCAAGTGGAGAGATTTTGTATACTTGAGATCTAAATTTACAAAAGACGGAACATGTGAAAGTGATATTGAAAGGAAGGAGAATGCAGGGAATATGGTAAACGGTGGTGGAAAGAATCACATAAGTAAAATAAATGCGGTAGAGATGAGAGCGTTGAGTGGAGTGGATTATAGCTGAGTGACAGAGTAAGAAATACTGTGATAAGAGAACGTTGTGGTTCAAAAGAAGATGTAGCGACTAAAATTGAAAAAGGTATGCTTAGATGGTTTGGGTATGTAGAGAGAATGAAAGGAGACTGACAAAAGGATTTATGAGTCAAGAGTGAATGCGAAAGTTGCAAGGGGAAGACCAAGGCGTACGTTCCTGGACCAAATCCAGGACATATTAAATAAGGGTCAGGTTAAGAGTACTCTTAACCGACGAACTTGTATGAAAGGTTTAATGAGAATGAAAGAAGCGAAGGAGATATGCAAAGATCGTGGCAAGTGGAAGGACGTGGTCACTGCCTACCATGAAGGGAATGAGGCGTGATGCAATGTATCTATATATGTTTTTTTTATTGTTAAGAAAGAGCTGCTCTTAAAACTAAGCGCCAAACTTTTTATACCTTAAAATGCTTAAGTTAGGACCTACCAATTAAGGAGCTACCAATGTATATCGTGAGAATATGGAAAATCTCGTTCTTAATAAGTATCTAGGTTCCTAGCTCTAAGGTTATAAAATTGCTCTAGCTCTACTGGTTATCTGGCTAAAATAACCTAAAACTTTCATATTACTGGTGCATTGTTAGATCATAAACCCAATGCAGCACTGCGATATAAAGAATTTTAAATAAAACGAAAAATATACGTCGTCGAGTTTTTATTGCACATATAGCATTTGGCAGAAGCTCTCGAGATAGTTAGTTGTTGTCATGTTAAGCAGGTTTTGGCCATTTGCCTATTCCCAAGTAAAGTTTGTTCCTTTTTCTAACGAGAAAGAGGTGAATGCTCACATATACAGTGAATTCAATTCCAACTTCCAAACAAAGTTAGTTAAAACTGAATCCCGGATGTATATACTTCTGCGGAGTTGAGGTACAACAAGTTGGTTGAATCTGTATACATTTCACCTTTATTTTTAACCGACTTCAAAAAAAGGAGGAGGTGATCAATTCATCTGTATTACCTCATATCTCCCGACTGGGTGGAGCGATCTTGATGATTTTTTTTAAATGAAAGGTGGCGCTCGTCATAGGGTCCCATTTTTTTTAAATCCAGTTCTGATGATGGCATCCACGAGAAAACCGGATAAGTGTCAAATTTGCATTAAGCATGTGCGCGACAAATGGACGAATAACTCAAGATCACGCCAACCGATTTCGATGATTCTTTTTTTATTGGAAAGGATATTCAAGGGTTGCTTTATGATAGTTTGGTTAGGTCCTGATGATGGAATCTATGACAAAGTGACGGAACTCTTCAATTCTTAGGAACAAATGAACGATACTCGACAGAATCTTCTATAGGCTATCCGGATATTTGAGTTGCCTACCGTAACTTCGGTATGGTCAAGTGCTAGTCGTAGTTAAATATGAAGATCAATGGAACTCCTCAACGGCTTACAGTAAGGATGCGGTTTATGGCAGAACTGTCGGTAACCAAATAGCAATGAGCTTACGTTTGTAGCTGCATTGCAACAGGTTTTTAAGTGTACACATATTGAAACAAATATGTTAGTTTACTTCAGGTTCACTAAAAATCAAAAAGTAAATAAAAATTTTGACAAAACACCGACTCCGAATATAATTTTTACTTTTTAGAGCATACTTGTAGGTTTGTTTTGAAGGCGGTTCTTTTTTTTGTTAAAAATATCATTTATGTTATGGATCTTTCATCAAAGTACGATTTTGAAACACCTTGGATCAAATATAAAAGTTTTGTAAGAATAACAGTAGGAGACAGAATTGGTGGGATCAGTGCCCTGTATTAGTTTGTAGGGAGTTCTGGCTGCCCGTAATAAAAGAGAAGCGGACTGTATAAGTGTTTTATTGTTACACTGGCACATAAAGTGCAAAAAGAGAGCGTTGGGTCGACTCGTGTGTCCTATGATGAATGGTATGATCATAAGCAACAATTATACACTATGCAGTCCGCTTCGTTTATTTACGAGTAGCCAGGATTCCTTCACATTCCTATAAGGCTCCAAGAACAATTAAGTCAGTAGTATACTTTTAAAGGAAACGTAGCTTTTATCGTTACACAAAAAGGTACTTACGTATTACACTACCGCAGCTACAAATATGACGATTTTTAATTAGATAGAGAGATTAAATGCAGGTTGGATGAAGTGGAGGCAGGTCTCGGGAATAATTTGCGATGCTAGAATGCCCCTTAAATTAAAGGGGAAAATTTATAAGACGATCGTAAGACCTGTCATCCTGTATGGATCAGAGTGCTGGGCCACCAAAGGGGAGAATTGAAGGAAATTGCACGCAGCGGAGATGCGAATGTTGACATGGATGTGTGGAGTGACAAAATTAGATAAGATTAGGAATGAGTACCAGTGACCGAGAAGTTAAGGAGTGGAAGGTTAGTTTGATATGGACATGTAATGAGAAGGGAGGATAGCCATGTATGCAAGAGGGTCCTAAATATGATGGTAAGCGGCAGGGCCGGGAGAGGGCAACCAAAAATAGTGTGGATGAATTGTGTGAAAGAGGATATGTGTATAAAGGGTGTGAATGTAGAAATGATAGCGGATAGAGTGAAGTGGCGAAAGGAAACATGCTGTGCCGACCCCACCTAGTGGGATAAGGGCAAGAAAAACAGAGAGATAGATAGACCTTATCGCTTATTAGCAATTTCTACCAGGGTTAGGTAGATATTACGAGTTAAATAGGGAAAGGTGTCGCCTCATACATATAGACTTACTAATATATACCTTAGGTATTTATCAGTATATAGGATTAAGTTAGGTTAGTTTTTTTTATCGCTGGTAAACCGAAGCAAAAAAAAACAAACCTAACCTAACTTTAAATATCGTAATGTGTGTAGCTGCAATGAGAAAAATTTATTGGAAAATTCAAGACGCTTACTTGTACATTAATTTTATTCTCCATGAATAGACGATATTCTTTAGATGTTAGAAATCCAATTGTTTCATCCGAGCCCCTGTCCTTTGAAACGTCAGCAAAGTCCCCGCAGCGATATTTTCACAGACGAGGGTCCCACTGACGGTTGTAATGGAAACCGATCTTTTCTACGATGTTATCGTCCTCCTTTTGCTCCTTAGATTTATTTTTACAATTACAGTTTCGAAGTAAAGTTACACTACTGCCTCTTGAATGTAAGAAGCCATTTCAAAATGGGTCAGCAAGTCCGCCATTACGAGAAATTATTTACAAGAATTCGGATACCTTGACAGAAATATTTCACGTACGGAGGAAACGAGGCGTAATATAACTAGTTTATTTATTTTTACAATTACAGCTTCGAAATAAAGTTAGAATATTGAATCTTGTGATTATTAGGAACCGTTTAGACATGGGTCAATAAATTTTTAAACGTTGAATCAAAACTAAGAAATATTTCACATACGGAGGAGGGTGACATTCGGTTTAATAATTAATAAAGTCAATTAATAAATAAATTGGAATAGGTACAGTTAACGTAGTTAAAAGGTCGTTAAAAATACGAGTATACACAAAAGATTTACTTTCGTAATTAATTAGTATAAATAAACTATAATTTCATTAGTGTATGTTACTTTACACATACTGGGTACTACAAAAACAAACCAGCATTTATTTATACACGTGTATTTTTACAACTACAATTTCGAAGTCAACGTGAAAGACCCTTTCAAAATGGATCAGTATGTCTTCCATTACGTTCAAATAACCAAAACAAAAGTTTGAGAAACTATCTTCAGGAATTCTGATCCCTTGTCCAAAATATTTCATTTCTAAAGGAGTGTGGCATAATAAAGCAGGTTTATATCGTTAAATGAACTGTTTGAGATAGTGCTGTGATGAAGGCCTTAAAATATATTGATAAATATAAATATTAACAAATAAAGAACCGCCTTCAAAACAGACTTACAAATATACTAATATGCTCTAAAAAGTAAGAAATAATTGCGTATTCTTTTATAGTGTTCTTCGTATTCTTATATTCGGAGTCGGTGTCAGCCAAGGTAGGTGTTCCCGCGTGTCCACTTGGCAGCTCCTGCGTCTCTCCCATCTTATATATGAAGGTACCTCGGCTGACACCGACTATAAAAGAATACGCAATTATTTCTTACTTTTTAGAGTATATCAGTATATTTGTAACTCTGTTTTGAAGGCGGTTCTTTTTTTATTAAAATTTATATTTATTTTTTGATTTTTAGTGATTGCCACACCCGCGTTCGAACCCGAAACCCTTATACCACCGCTTCACACATAATTCACCTTTCAAATATTGCAATGCAGCAACAAACGTTAGGTCATTGCCATTTGATTACAGACAGTAATAGATTTTGACAAAAATCACACTCTTATTATAAGCCGTTGAGGAGTTCCATTGATCTTCATATTTAACTACGACTAGCACTTGACCATACCGAAGTTACGGTAGGCGACTCAAATATCTGGATAGCCTATAGTAGATTCTGCCGAGTATCGTTGCTCCTAAGAATTGAAGAGTTCCTTCACTTTGTCATGGATTCCATCTTCAGAACCTTACCAAACTATCACAAAACAACCCTTGAAGTATATCCTTTCTAATAAAAAAAGAATCATCGAAATCGGTTGGCGTGATCTTGAGTTAATCGTCCATTTGTCGCGCACGTGCTTAAGCTAATTTAAGACTTATCCGGTTTTGTCATGGATGCCATCATCAGAACTGGTTTCAAAAAAAATGGGAGCCTATGACGAGCACCACCTTTCGACGACTTGATAACCTCCTCCTTTTTTTGAAGTCAGTTAAAAAGAGATAATTACTTTAAATATAACCCATTGAAAATGGATCAATAAACTTGCCAATAAATTCAAATACTCAAAAAATAATCAAAGCAATATTATTTCTCAAAATTCGGATACCCTTTCAGAAATATATTTATTTAAATTTCAATTTAAATATTTGCATGCCTGAATCACGAAATAGAAATATTTTGTCTTTTTATTTATTTAATGGTTTAATATATAATGTTGTTTGAATATATTTAATGTTTTCTTATTTAAACACTGCTCTTCGACAATGTCAGATGTATTGGAGAAGACACGAAGGGAATTATTTAGTGTTAGTACACTGATGGGCACGGTTGCTTTGGGTATAGGGTGGTAAGAAGGGAAGTTAATGAGGAATATCATGAGTGCAGTGGTACTGTAGACAGTGCAACATACGTTGGAGGCCTGTCCATATTGGGTTGCGTTACATACCGCACTTATGAGGGTATTTGACAATGATCTCTCCCTGCCCTCTATGACGAGGGCTATGGTAAGGAGTAAGCAGACTTGGCAGACGGTGGTTTCCTTCTGCGAAACAGTCATGACGGTGAAGAAGTTGGCAAAAAGGCAGCGAGAGCACAATGCTATGATTCCAGCTATCCACCGGAGGCGTGTTGGTTGAAACCGTGTAGCCCATGACCGCTGGACGTGCTATTAATGGTAGGTTGTGGGACAGTAGACCCGAGGTCGTAGGTGGCATACCAGGTGCTCCAGACATGCTGCCTTCAGAGAAAAGAAGAGAATCTATAAGGTTAGGTTAGGTTAGGTTAGGTACCACTTGATGGGTTTTCTGTGAGATAGCATTCAGTTAGTGGGTTTTAGCCGATAGGAATCCGGCGTAATGTTACAAGTGACAATTGATCGGCTAAATGACCTAACCATTACAGAATGTTCTACATTTTAAAGGCTCATTTAAGCATAACATTAAGAGGTTCGGACATAAATGAGGTGCCCACATCCTAAATTGTTTTTAAGTTTAAAACAATACGATGAACTAAAACAAAACCACCCTCAAATCAATCACGCGGTATAGAAAATCCTAATGAATAAGGGAATCGCGATAGCCGCTGCTGTATCAAAGTAAACGTCATTCATGAGTTTCGGATGAGGGTTATCTAAATATGAATGAAGATAAATTCATGAATGCGTAATGCGCTCCAGTTCTGTAATGATGGATCTGTATTGTTTCTGAACGGTAAATGAATTTTTGTGTAAATTTCCTTTCAGTTGAACGAAATCTGAATAATGGAGTAGGAGGAGTAGCAGCCCATTAACGTCCCACTGCTGGGCACAGGCCTCCTCACTCCGAGGAGCGAGGGTTTTTAGAGCATAGACCCACCACGCTGCTCCACTGCGGATTGGCAGGCATAGTACACAAGTGCACTCTCTATTCCTTCACTCTCATAGTCCGATTTGACGGGAATCCGATACGACAGGACGGAGGCGCAGGACCGACGGCTTAACGTGCTCTCCGAGCCACAGGGGTGGATCACACCGCCAACTTCCCAGCTTCGGGCAAATATTGAGAAAATCTTAATAGAAGACTCAATATTGACTTTTGAATTGGCCCGACCCGGGACTCGAACCCAGGACCTCATGTCTGTACTCGAACATGTTAACCAATAGACCAATGACGCAGTTAATAATGGAGCACAGCCGAAATCAGTCACTGCAGCTCATTATGGAAATGTTGCATTTGGTTTTTCATTGCAACTAATTCATCATGGTCCATCACACGACATAATTCAAATCCTTATTTAAGGAGTTATAATATACACACGTAGAAACTATTTGTCATTTCTTTATATGATTAAAACAGGTAAACTTCTTAATTGGCCTTAAGTTAATTTATTTATGGCGTGTTGCCAGTGATAACATACGGTTCTGAGACGTGGTCGCTGACTACGGGCCTCATGCGGAAGCTCAGAGTCACTCAGCGTGCGATGGAGAGGGCTATGCTCGGAGTTTCTCTACGTGATCGAATCAGAAATGAAGAGATCCGTAGTAGAACCAGGGTCACCGACTTAGTCCTATGAATTGCGAACCTGTAGTGGCAATGGGCGGGGTACATAGTCGGAAGGACCGATAGACGTTGGGGGCCGAAGGTGCTGGACGGTGGACGACATAAAGAGGGTCGCCGGTAGCCGCTGGAGCAAGGCGGCGAAAGATCGGGCCTTGTGGACGTCATTACGTGAGATCTATGTCCAGCAGTGGACGTCCATCGGTTGAAGCGACGACGACGACATTTATTTTAATTTCATGTTAGTTTTTATAAGAAAAAATATACGAGTATATTCAACGGAGGCATAACAGGCTTTATTACCAAAGTGAAGCCAGAGCGTATAGCTAATTATTTATAAAGTGTATTAATATAAACTTGATAGAAATTTTAAAGTCATTTTTAATTATATTTTTCAAAATTTACATCTACCGCTCTTTGAATTTGTATGTAAAAGTAGAGATCTTTTCCCGCCTTTATTTGCAACATGGCGTCCCAAAATGGCGGACCGTCAAATAGCTCTCAGCATTCCTTTGTGGAAAGTGATTATTACAGCTTCACATCTTCTTTCCACTTTGTGCGGATTGTTCTTTAAGCTCCGTGGACGTCTACATCCGAGCACTATGATAAATCTAGACTTTAAACGAAATGTACTATTTTGTCTGAATCTACAAATGTATCTGGCTTAGATTTCGCAAGTTATTATAATTCAATAGCTACTATTATATCATGGGCTTTTTTCAGTTTATTGTAGTTTTACAGATTGAAGTGTTCTTGGAGGCGCGGGGGTGGAGCACTCGTCCAACAACACAACTTCCTCTGGATCAGGCCTAGGCAGTATAGTAATAAGTATGTAAGGAAGCCAAATATAGCATTGCTGAAAAGCTATAGAACATAGAAGTTTTGAATAGCTTTTATTTGATTTAACATCAAAGACACATTTGACGGCCTTCTTGGTGCAATATGAGGGTACTCTCTTCGCTAGCAGAAGCCCTGGCTTAAATTTTCGGCAGGACATATAATAGGATATTGGACTGGCGGAAGGCTTCGATCAGTTCAACTAGTTACCACCCTTCCAGCAAAAACGTATCGCCAAGCATAGAAATGCAACACACTAACCCTGACCGATGACCAGTCAGGAGTGTGGGACTCGGCGAAGGAAGGTCTCGCAATACCCACTAAAACCCTGTGGAACCCTCTTCATCCATTAGTAAGGCACCAGGTAATCAGCTTTCGCATTCTGCCCTGGTGTCCCGGATGAGTCCGACGGAGGATTCACGGAGGCGGGAGGAGATGCGCGAACATGCGCTGTCTTGTATTTCGCCTCCTTCGGCGGTGAGGGGGTGCATTCACTGCATTCTCCCTCTCTCTCTCTCGTGGGCTTCCTTCAGCGAGACTACCATCTCGCAAAAGAAGTCCACTGCCGCCCATCATCTCTCGCCGGAGAGCATCGCGCCTACAAGGCTTCCCAAGAAGAGGTCGCCGCCGATCAACGCCCCCAGGAAGTGACGCTGAGGTCCCCAGGCCGCACAATCTGCCACAGTGTGATGCGCTGAATCTATAGCTGCGCCACACTGATGTCAAGCGGGTGACTCCTCCCAACCAATTTGGTGCAGGAACTTTTCGAAGCACCCATATCCGGTCAGAGCCTGCACCAATCTATAGGAAAGCGTCCCGTAGTCCCTGGAAAGCCATTGTTCCAGGTGAGGACCGATCGCCGCCACAGTGGCCATGCCCGCTACTGGGATATCAACACTTACCATCAGAGTAGATTACAGTCCAAGGTTAACCTATCAGAAATAAAAAAACGATAATGCATCCACAGTTACACTTGTTGTGCAGAATTCTATAGACAATGGATCTCATTGAATTGAAAATAACGTTTCTATAAAAAAATCGTAAATAAAATTAATAAAAAAATACTTAAATAGATTCCTTCAATATACACAGGAACATACGTAAATTTAAAATTCCATTGAATACATTTAATGAGAAATTCCAATGCGGAACTGGGAGACTTATTTCCAGGCGTCGTTCCATGGATTTTTGCACGTTAAACTAGCCGCATATCATTAGAATGGCATTTAATCTTGCTACGCTTTTTATAATTGCACTAGATGGTACCCGTGGTTTCGTTTGATGATTTTGTGGACTACTATAGCTGACAAGGCCAAGTATTATTTTTAAAAAATTGTCACAGGTTTTACATAACACCTGACTAAATTTATGTGTGTGTAAATGTAGGTGGGATTGATGGCCCCAATAGCTTGACTTAGAGACTATAGGTATGGATTATTCTAACGTATATTGATGGGCAAAGTTGAGGGGAAGAAACGCAGAAAGAAGTCAGGGTTACGGAACATGCAGAGGCTAACAAAGAGAAAGAGCAATAAACTTGAGCGAATACATACATACCTAGCATCACGCCTCATTCCCATAGGGGTAGGCAGAGATAACATCCTTCCACTTGCCACGGTCCTTGCATATCTCCTTCGCTTCTTTCATTCTCATTAAACCTTTCATCCAAGTTCGACGGTTTAGAGTACTCTTGACCAGGCCCTTATTTAAAATGTCGGTCCAGGAACGTTCGCTTTGGTCTTCCCCTTCCAACTTTCGCATTCACTCTTGACTCATAAATCCTTTTNATGTATGTATGTATGTAATATCATATCCGCAAGAGCGAATACCAAAGGTTAACGGCCAACCTTCCAATTTGAAGATGAACTTTTAGAAGAAGAAGAAGAGCCATTGATCGAAAAGATATACGTGAAAAGGTCTTGTAATACTTTCTATATAAAATATGATTAAGTCTTTACTTAGGGTAATAAATTCTTTAATTCTTTAGCTATCCAGTGGTATGATTGAATTTGGGATGGAGGCGATAGCTACAACATCAGACTGTATCCCCAATTTTGTTATCATTATTTTTTTTAATTTCCTTCCTATGGCTGCGATTTTAAAGACGTATTAAAGTCAAAACATTGAGGAAAGCAGTATATCCCAACAGCAATTCAGGGGCTATTATGTGGGCTACAAACGGCTCTATGTTGTACGCTTTAAGACCAGTCACTTTTGTGTAAAGAAGTCCACGCCTAGCTGAAGGATGTTATTAGTTTTGTACTTAGATGGGTTTGGAGCAACTGTATCTGGTGGGACGCTTAGTGCTGTAGACTTCAAGTTAGCTATCCTTACACGTTTCAACAGCTTTAGCATTTTGGTTTAATGTTAAGAAATTCATAGTTTGACATTCTCCAATGCACTGTCTGTACCGTCCAATTCGACTATGAGAGTGAAAGAATAAATAATGCACATGAGCTAATACACACACTACAGTGCAATAACATTCCTTGCACAAATGATTAATCACTCCATGAGACTTGCCTTAGTGACCCAAATTAGTTAAGAGCAACATTGTCCTTAAAATCCAACCCAATTTCGTCGTTTTTTTTCAAATGAGAATCAATTCCAAATTGATTACTTCTGATTCTTCTCACTTTCTTTAACTGTATCCACTCCAAATTGTTTTATTCTTTCTCATTATTCAATTTTATAACAAAGCAAATCATTTTTCGTTGTTATATACATGATTAATTAAATTTATTCTTCACTATATTATCCTGGAAATACATTTAGCCTCTACATACATCGACTTCTATATATTCGTGGCTTTAAAGCATAATTATCTTTGGGAATATTACTCAACTCGCAATCTCCTCGCGAAATATTAGGCAATTACAGTGATTTACTGCCCCAATACACCAAACTTATCGGAAGTTACGGACCAGTTTACAACCAAATTAATCAATGTTGACGATTAAAATGTAATCTATTACCGGTTAAGGATACAACGGGTTTATAGTGAATTGGAGTTTAAATTAATTAACTGACCTTTTGTTGTACCATTTGTATGTGAAATTCTAGTCTTGGTGTAAGAAATCAATTAGCTAATAAAGGGTTCTATAACGAACTGACCAGAAAGGTATTAACAATAAATATCAAGCATAATCTTGACTGTAATTCAAGCCGACGCTAAGTAGTGATAAAGTCTAAAGTAGCAGTGTGAAGACCTTGTAATCTTTTATAGTTTCTACACAGCATCGTACAAGAAAACAATGATATGACATGCGTGGACAAGATCTAGAGTAATCTATTTTTATGTTCGAAGTAGAAACAGACCATAAAGGTAGGAGAAAGGTAAAGAATAGATGCGTTTGAGATGTGGTGTTAGAGGTGCATGCTAAGAATTCTTTGGACAACTAAACGCACAAACTCACGCTCGCTCGCATGCACCCTCTCATCTACATATTATCGACGAATTCTGGCATATTTTGGACACATCACAAGACGGAGGACTCCTGTTTGGTAATGCTGATAGTTACGGGCAACAAAGAACAACGTGAGAAGCCTTAACTGTCTTGAACAGAACAATATAGTAATGATTGCATGGGTACCGAGTCATGAAGATATAAAGGGCAACCAGCAAGCAGAGCAGCTAGCCTAAGCTGAATCGAGCAGAAGGTTTATAGATCCTGAACCCTGTAAAGCAATAGCACCGTGCGGGATAAATGCTGCCAACAAAAGCGGAATGGCAGAAAAACTTAACTAGAAGACAGATAAGTTATGCAGTGGCACTCGCAACGGGTTACTACAGTACAAAGGCTATGTTAAAAACCATGGGAAGACTCTACTTGCAGAACCTGCAATGAGGCAGGAGAAACAATAAGGCCCCTACTGTGCGAATGCGATGGCTTAGCCAGGAAACGAGTGAGTCCAGAAGACTTAAAGCCTACTCTCACTTTTGCAATGGGTAGCTGAGTACATTTAGGGGAGGCTAAAGGATGGGATATATACAAAAGATCCACGAGGGTCGAAGTGCATCCACTGCCTCAGTGGGCCCCATCGCGAAATAGTAATAATAATACCGGCCACACGGACAGAAAAAGATCTTGATACGGTTCAGCAACACGATGAATTGACGAGCTGAGCGGGGCCAAACATACTACATGATGGCTACCAACAAAAGCAGGTGGAAAGCATGAACCCGCGCAAGATTAAGATCCTACCAGGACCACAATCTTCAACCATGAAGGAACGACTATAGAAAAAAAAATGCAATTTTAGGATTAATTTTATTATGTGTCGATGCTATTTTGCATGTTATCAATAGGGTGCTAGTGAGAGGTGTATTATTCAGTCGATACATTACGGCCAAACGGGAGCCGTCATCGGGAATCCGTACATTCATCAATATTACAAATGACCGCCATATTCCTGCTAAGGATGCGTACACACTACACAGTTAAAGTGTTCAAAGTTAAGTAAATGTAGATATATAACGACTGTTAGTCTCTCTGAACAGAGCCTATAATTGGGAAACATCCAGAAGTGTCAGAGCCAAATATGTCAACAATCATCTGATCCCACCATCGGGATGAAGATGATTCCGCTGTATTATGCTGAGTATATACATAATGAGCAACAAGACTATCCAATTGCACACTAAAACTATCATATATTGTAGTAATGTTGGGGAGGGATTCAGGTTCAGACGAATCCCTCCGGGTTCAGTGGACTGTATTTGTTCTTCGGCTCTTCAATTATTCGGTGTCAGTTGTTCAGGTTCAGTGCTTCGGTTTTCAGTTCTTGGAGGATCGGTTTTTCCGTGTTCAGGCTTGGGTTGTTCAATTGTTGCAGGTTCTGACTTTCGTGGTTCGGTTCGCAGAGTTCTGGATCTTAGTACTGTGATCTACTACTACGCTCGGGAGTCTAAGGCGAAATGTGTCCGATCGAACCATGGGAGTGCCCTTTTATATAAATCTCTTACCCGACAGCCACATGCGGCCGGACGAGCGAGAGAAAGGGCAACTACGGATGCTGAGGTAGGAAAGGGAGGGGGGTCGCCAGCGGCTGACCAATCAGAATCAGTCACCGCCGGCGATGCACTAGGCTCGGTGCTCTCGTCCGCAACAGTAATAGTACTTCTCTTTGTATCATAAAAATAAAGCATATTATCTTTCTATCCTCTGGCCCTATGTGGCCCTATCTAACGAGCCCTACATTGTTGGATAAAGGTTTATAGTTATATTTCACCTGATGTTTATAAAGGCAGTTACTTAACAGCCTGATAACGCAATGGTACTGGAACTCGCTTCTTTAGCAGAAGTCCTGGGCTTACCAGGCCATATTTAGGGAACTGAGTTTTAAAATTTCTCCCATTTAGGACTGATGAGTGACTTCTGCAATGTATTCACGTCAATGGCTAATTACCACCCAACCAGCAAGATACCAGGCAAATTACCTTTAACCAGGTTAGGGCGTTTCAATCATCATCAAATTGTAGTCCAGAGCTAATCTGTAAGCAATAAAAACCCCTTTCTCCTAATTTTAAACATAATTACTGACATAAGTTTACTACTTCATAAGACCTTTTGTAAAGCTCTCATAAGGTAAGTATCTGCCCATTAAAGTACCATTGCAGGGCGCTGGTTTTCACAATGATGAATTGGAAAGAACAATCAAGCACGTTGATTTCATTTATATAGATAAACTTACCGGTGCCTGCTGTGGTAAACGAGAATGTCCACATCTTACCATTAAGCCATCGTGGCTTTTCTCTCAAAATCACCCAGTGTAAAGAGATCCTTACAAATAATATATTACAAAGCAACTGTTGGTGTATTCCAGTGTACAATGCTGGTCCATTGTTGGAATGTAGGTGCTCCGCTTTACAAACAAAATGCCATAATCAATCATTCGCGGTAGATTGAAGCGATACTGGGGAAAAACAACGTAGGATAGTGGGTGTATTTTTCCAAAATACCCTCTAAAATATAACGTTAGTAAGAGCGAAATGTTTCAACATCATCTAATAGAAATATAATCCTAAAGGACGTGAACTTCATTATAGCTACACCAAATAAATAAAAGCTTTCCATCTTATGAGCTTCCACAGCAATTGCACATTAAAGTGTTTTGGATAAAGAAATAGATAGATATAATATAGAAGCCTTTCTCAAGATAACTTCTGATCCCGTGGGGGATATAAATAAATTCGTATATGGTACTGTCTACATTGGAAAAGGAATATGAGTTTTGGATGGAGGAATAGACGCACTTTAGTAGCATTGACTTAAAAAGCCTCTCGCCTATGAGGGAGAGGTTTTTTAGGCTAGGAGAGGATATTAATAGGTTGATACTTTTTTGTCAGGAAATGCTCATGGATACCCGTAACGTTACGGGGGAACGTTACAGATTGTGCCGGACTCTTACCAGCTAAGCCCTGACGGTGATCTTAGCACATACAGGCCGAAACTATCCCATATTTCCTCGTTAACATGTCGGCGGCATGTCACTTGTTACCTCGTGGGAATTTTCTCCTCGGAGTAACAGACCCCGCATCTGTTACCCCAGAGGTCCCCAATAGGGCGCAATCCTGCGACCGTGGACTGCCCGACGGCATCCTATTCATCTCCGGTGGATTATAGGAACCGATGCATCCTCCTCTCTTTGTCGTTCCGACGCTTCCTTCTGTGACGTGACTATATCACAGAAGGAGGCCATCGTCTGGCAGCAATTTCTTCTAGGCACCATTTTCTTTATCACAGAAGACAAGGAAAGGTGGCCACCTACAATATCCACAAGTGCTGTTCGAGGTGCATCCCAACTTGGGCTTTCGGCGCTGTATCGACATTACAACCGCACTCGTGGCATTCCTTGGTGTCCTTCCCTCCTGGCGATCTTGCACAGGTTTCTTTCAAAGCAACCATGTGCCGAGAGGACCTGCGTAAGGTGGAATGTCAAGAAACCATGTCGTCGCTAATCTCAGTCTCAAGATCGGCCTCAACGCTTTTATTGTGACTCCTCCATCTATCGATTAAGGAAATTTTGCCACATCCTTTCCATATCCGGCGAAGAGAGTATCCCCCCCCCCCCCCCCCCCCCCCCCCCCCCCCCCCCCCCCNCCCCCCCCCCCCCCCGCAATAGCTTATAATAAGTTGCAATTTACCTTATCTACTAAAGATATTGTATCAAGTTTAAAAGTCAATTTTAAACGTTAATCTCCAAAGCCCTAAAACAGACATAAAAAAAGTTTTAACAGACTTTTTAACACTTGATATGTAATATATATAATATGTATATATACTTTATAGTAATAAATATCAATCTGAACCATTGTTTTACAAACAAACACGTGAAGTCCTTTAAAAGTCCAATAATTACATCCAAAGGGAAACATTTGAAACGTAATGCTGTCCTAAAAAAGTTAATGGATGCCTTCCTAACCTTGTATTTGACCCGATGATACAGCGTGATTCGCATTCAAGTTTTAACCCCTTTTTTGACCTACTTTTGAGGCCTCGTTCATCAAGTGGGAAGGCTTTTTGGCGAAAAGTATATAATGTTTTTTGTTGACAACTTTGGTTACGCCAAAGTCATTTTTTTTTATACAACAAACATAAATAACACATAAAGTACCTGCAACATCTAAACTAGTTGAGCTCTAAGTAATTATTAAGGGTCAGTATCTTCCCAGTAGTTACATAATGCTATAAGACTAAAAATGAACTTAATTAAATGAGAAATAATAAACATTGGGATGTATGTTCTTAAAACATACATACATAGCATCACGCCTCATTCCCATAGGGGTAGGCAGAGACCACGTCCTTCCACTTGCCACAATCCTTGCATATNATACCACAACGTTCTCTTATCACACTATTTCTTACTCTGTCACTTAGTTTTAATCCACTCATACTCCTCCTGCATGCACTGCCAGTATAGCCCTTTGAGATACTATCTGGCTATCTATAAAGGCTTGCAAAGCACCATTTACCATGTTCCCTGCATTTACTCTCCTTTCAATATCACTTTCACATGTTCCATCTCTTGTAAATTTAGATCCCAAGTATACAAATTCCTTCACCTCTTCCACTTGCTCCCCATCTATCAAAATATTGCAATTCTCCATAGATTCATCTCTTTCAAAAAGCATAACTTTCGTTTTGTTTACATTCACTTTCATTCCTTTCCCTTTCAAAGCTTCATTCATAAAATTTCATTCTTAAAACACCTTTTTATATTTCACTGAGTTATCATTTTTATCACAATTGTATTAGATAAGGACTGAAAAGCGATTTGTTGTTAATTCCACATCTATTTTGTTAAAAAAATACACTTTTTAATCCCTTTATGCAATCGTAACGGCAGAAGGTCATCATTATATATGCAAGTTTCAGTTGAATCATTCATTCGAGAGGCTGACTCGAGGAGAGTAATGAATGAGATGTGCAGATCGATGAATATTCTCTCACTGCATGCAAATACGAAAAAGAATTCCCGCAAACACATTTGCTTACCTATCTCATACGTTTTATGTGCAGGAAAATATGGGGAAAGTTTTCATCATTTTTTTCAGCACCATTTATACGGATATTATGCGAAATAGAATACAAAAGACGGTCCATTTTCTAACGTAACTCAAAAACTAAACAACGAATTTTCATGCGGTTTTCACCAATAGATAGAATGTTTTATGAGCAAGGTTTACGTATATAACATAGTAAGCTTTATTGGACTTTTTTGGGTGAAAACAAGCTGCTTTGTACACCCCGTCTACACATCATAAAAGAGACAGGAGCAAAATTAGTTATGATAAAAAAGTCAACCTTAAAATATAAACATATGCTGTTACACACATTTATTTAGAACATAAAATGAGGAGCAATTCTGCTATACATGATTTTAACGAAACTTTAACCGTTTATACAGTGCACCTAGAGGCAGTTCTCAAAAGAAAAAACCCCTGATTTCGAAATATTCTTCATTTGTTCCCACTCCTATTAGTTTTAGCATGATGATGTATATTTTATAGCCTTCCTCGATAAATAGGCTTTCTAATACAAAGAGAATTTTTCAGACCGGACAAATAGATCCTGAGATTATTGCGTTAAAGCGAAGCCGTAGTCAGCTACGACGACTATTTTACTTGCTTCGAAGTCTATACTGGCATACCCTGGTATTAAAACGGGTCCCAGAGAAAGCCCAATGAGTTTCCACTCTATCAGGACATCGCTAAATTGAAACGCTAAACCCAGCGCCAGCACTATTGCTGTCTATTGTATTGACAAGACGAAAATTGAGTATCTAATGGACAATTACTTTTTCTAGCGTTAACGTCACGGCAATATGTGTTATATACATACATTCACACACTAATAACGCCTTACAACACTGACATATACCTCATTCACACAAAGACATGCATTGACACACATCTCGCATACATACTCACTGATATACATGAGACACACACTGACACACCAAGGGGGGAGAGAGATACAGAGATTACAAACACCACAAATACACATAACGAAATCACACACTCTCACTGATACACAACACATCCACATACCCTCACTAACACACGTCTCACACATATGCACACTGACACACCATACACACACTCTGATATACACAAAACACAAATACGCTGTCATCCAGAGGGAAAGAGAGAGACTACACACTCTCACTGACACACACATGTACACACAGAGAGACCATATGCTCTCACTAATACACACCACATCCCACACTGATACACCATACATCCACATACACACTCTAACACACGCCTCACACATATGCACTCTGACTTACACCACATAAGCACATACACCATGCACAGACACATACCACGTACACACACCTCATATACATACTCACTGACACACCATAGACAAACTCACTGATATACACGACACACACATACACAGAGAGAGAGAGACATCCAGAGGGAGAAAAAGAGAGAGAGTCTAGACTCTCGCTGCCACACTCTACTAATGAATGCACACTAACGCACACCACACAATCACATACACTGACATAAACCACGCACAGACACACACGCATTGACACACACCGCGTTACACAACACACACAATGATATATACACAATACAAACCACACAATCACTGACATATCCCACGCACAGACACAATCTGACACACACCACATACACACAGACATATAGATATGAATAACGTTGTAGTAACTGTGCTGCGTTTATTTTCTCAATGCAGCTTTTTTAATAATTAGCTACTAGCAGTTCCTCGACGATGTTACACGTGCAATTCCAGATACCTTAATAATGTAGTTTCAGAGGTCAAAACAGACAGAGAGACAGAATTAATTATGTATATGAGCATTTAGTGAAAAGCTTGATTGAGCTTTAATTTTGAATTTATAAAATTGTCCTCCAATTTTATTTATTTATATCAATAAGACTAACTAAGAAGTGGGTGTTGAATGCATTACGCAAATATTGGAAATTGTTGGAAATTCAAAGCGTGCTAGTATTGACGCAAAACGAAGCCAGTTTGTGAGTCTTTACAGGTAAATTATTAAAAATTCATCATAAATAAATATAAATTTTAACAAAAAAAGAACCGCCTTCAAAACAAACTTACAAATACATTAATATGCTTTAAAAAGTAAGAAATGATTGCGTATTCTTTTATAGTGTTCTTCGTATTGTTATATTCGGAGTCGGCGTCAGCCAAGGTAGTTGTGTCCCGCGTGTCCAATTGGCAGCTCGGCTGACACCGACTCCAAATAAAATGCGGTAAAATTTTTATTTATTTTTTGATTTATANAGAGTGAAGGAATAGAGAGTGCACTTGTGTACTATGCCTGCCAATCCGCAGTGGAGCGGCGTGGTGGGTCTATGCTCTAAAAACCCTTGCTCATCGGAGTGAGGAGGCCTGTGCCCAGTAGTGGGACGTTAATGGGCTGCTACTCAACTCTCTCTCAACTGTGCTGCGTTTATTTTCTCAATGCAGCTTTTTTAACACTTAGCTTACTAATTAGCTACTAGCAGTTCCTCGACGATGTTACACGTGTTACTCCAGATACCCTATTTATTAATGTAGTTTCAGAGATCAAAACAGACAACGAAACAGAATTAATTATATACATAAGCATTTAGTGAAAAGCTTTCAATTTGAAATCACAATTGGAAATTGTTGGAAATTCAAAGCGTGCTAGCATTGAGGCAAAACGAAGCCAGTTTGTCAGTCTTTACATGTGAGTAAGTAGCAGCCCATTAACGTCCCACAGCTGGGCACAGGCCACCTCACTCCGAGGAGCGAGGGTTTTTAGAGCATAGACCCACCACGCTGCCCCACTGCCGATTGGCAGGCATGTAAATTATTAGAAGTTCATCATAAAAAAGTATATAATATTTACCGAAATAAAGATCGATGGACGGTCAATCATAATTATTGGATTTTCATTACATCTGAGAAATGGGCGACATTTGCCTGTAAGTCATATTTTTTTATAAAATAACTTTTCCTTTATTTACTCGATCATAAAGAGCAGTATATTAAAGTCCCACTGCTGGGCAAAGCCCACCTTGATCATATTAAATATGTTCAATCTATTATATAAATCAAATACAAAAGTCTATTCACGTAAGCTTTTACAGAACTTTTGAATCGTCTAAATATATTTCTCATATTATTTCTTGATTCTCCATGTTTATTATTTCCAACTTATTTGTATTCATTTCGCGACGTAGAGGCTCACTAAGAACAGCCCACAGATTCGGGATATATAAGTGAAAAGCTATCACCTTATTCGAAAGCTCTAGAAAACTATTGGTTCAATTGGCTTGAAATTCAGTATACATATTCCTTCTGCAATGTAGACGGTCATTGCGAACGGATTAGTCCATATTCCCACGGCATAGGGATATATAAGTGAAAAGCTATTACTCACTACCTTTCTATAACTCTACAAAACTATATGTTCGATTGAGTTGAATTTTAGCATACTTATTAATTTTGCGACGTAGACATTCACTGAGAACTGGCTTGCAAATATTCTGACGGGATCAGGAGATATATGTGAAAAACTATCACTCGTTATATAATCGAAAATACTACATAATTATTAGTTTCATTGACTTGAAATGTAGCATACATATTTATTTTGCGATGTAGACGGTCATTGAGAACTAGTTTCTTCGTACTCCTATGGAATCAGGATATTTAATTGAAATACCAACCCTTGCTACCTTATGAAAACCTTTACAAAACTATTCGTTCCATTAAATTGAAATTCAACATACACATCACTTTAGCAATGTAGACAGTCACTAAGAACAGGATGCCCCATATTCCTATGGGATCGGGATATGTAATTGATAAACTGTTATTCACTAACTTATCAAAAGCTCTACTTAATTATTTATTCTATTGACTTGAAATTCAGCAAACATATTCCTTTAACAATGTAGATGGGCACTGAGAACGGGTTCTCCAATATTCCTACAGGATCGAGATAAGTAATTGCAAACTATCACTCGCTATCTCATCAAAAGCTCTACAAAACTACACGTTAAATTGACTTGAAATTCAGCATATTACTTTTGCGATGTAGACATTTACTGGGAACTGATTTCTCCATATTCTCACTGGATATGGAGATACACGGGTAACAGCTAGTATATATAAAATATTAATATTCGATTTAACTTTTCAACACGCTACGGTGACGTAATATATTTTGGGTAAACAGGTATCGGAGTTTCGCTTACTTTTAATTAAAATTTGATTGGAAGGAGGGAAAGGGCTTAAGGGAAGGAGGGAAGGGGTGACGCCAGAGGCAATCTCCAAAGCTTGTGTAAAACTTTGACAACCCTGTTTCATTTGTCGGTGAGAGCTTTAAATTAAACGGAACAATGATATAACTAAAGTCTAATTACAATAAGAAAGGTTGTTTTATATTTGTAGTGTTCCACTGCAAAGAGCTTATAGTCTTTTCTGAAGCTTTAGACTATCCGTGTACCGAATTTCATACAAATCGGTTCAGTAGTTTTGTCGTGAAAGCGCAACAAACAGACAGAGCTACTTTCTCATTGACTGCCTCATTGCTCTAGTGGTTAGCATGTTCGACTACAGCATGAGGTCCTGGGTTCGAGTCCCGGGTCGGGCTAATTCAAAAATCAATATTGAGTTTTCTATTAAGATTTTCTCAATATTTGCCCGAAGTTGGGAAGTTGGCGGTGTGATCCACCCCCGTGCCTCGGAGAGCACGTTAAGCCGTCGGTCCTGCGCCTGATCTCTCTCCGGTCGTGTCGGATTCCCGTCACATCGGACTATGAGAGTGAAGGAATAGAGAGTGCACTTGTGTACTATGCCTGCCAATCCGCAGTGGAGCAGCGTGGTGGGTCTATGCTCTAAAAACCCTCGCTCCTCGGAGTGAGGAGGCCTGTGCCCAGTAGTGGGACGTTAATGGGCTGCATTTATAATATTAGTAAGGATTGTTATTTCACACTCAGGGTAGAGCTTTTACAAACTTTGAATGTCACAACAGCGTAAGGAACATTTTTCAAAATGACGACATTTTAATTTTAGTTTTAAATATCTCGGACATTACGTTTCAGAGGACCTCAAGGATCAGGCAGATATGGAGAGAGAGCGCAAAGCATTGGCAGTACGGTGTAATATGCTGGTTAGAAGGTTTTCCCGTAGCAAGGAGGTTAAAATTACGCTTTTTAAAGCCTATTGCCAGACCTTCTACACTGGGAGCCTTTGGACCAATTACACCCAGAAGGTACTGGACTCATTTAGGGTACAGTACAACAACGCGTTCAGAATGCTATTCCTGCCAAAATTTTGCTCGGCATCATCTATGTTTGCAGAGGCAAGGACTGATGATTTCTTTGCTCCAGCACAAACTGCATTTTGAGAATGTTAGCTGGAATGGTGGATTCACCATTTTACTACCAGTTCCTCAGAGTACAGTTGGGACCGATCAAAAGATCGGGTAGTTCATAGGTGACCTTGTCATAGTTGTTTTTAAATTTTTTAGATTTTTAAGTTTAGTATTATTAAGTTATTATTATTTGTCTTTAGTTTTACTTACATAGTTGTAAGTATTGTGTGTACTAACCCCATTGAGCCGTTGTTGCTAAAATAAAGAAATTTATTATTATTATTATTATACTACTTTTACACTCACGCCGGTTGACCAAAGAATATATATATTTATTATTAAATATAAATAAATTTATAATAATTACTTGTATACAAAAATATGGAATAATACATATATCTACATAAATACATATAACGGGCGGAGGATACACCCCGGCAGGGAGACCAAACGGCCGGGGGTCAGGGCTACAGGCTGAGAAACCGCCAGACTATCCTAGCCGAGTCCAGCAACACCGCCTTTTGCATCCTTGCTGCGAGCGAACTGCCACGGAACCCCAGTCGTCTCAGATGGTGAGCGAGACTGACTGGGATCAGACCATTCGCAGATATTACGATTGGGATGGTTTCAGTGGATCCCACTCCCCACATGGCGGTAATCTCGTGCGCCAGATCCAGATATTTACGTTTTTTCTCTGTCTCAGCTCGCACGAGATTCTCGTCATACGGGATCGTGATATCCACTAAAAACACCCGAGACTGTGCCCGGTCCATTATCACGATATCAGGCTTGTTGGCCAGTATGGTCCTGTCCGTGATAATGGACCGGTCCCAATAGAGTCGGACACCGTCGCGTTCGAGTACTGGCACCGGCTGGTACCTATAATACGGCAGTCTCTCATCAAGAAGACCGTACATCAGGGCGAGCTCTTGATGAAGGATTTTGGCCGCTTGATTATGTCTGTGGAGATACTCAGTGTTGGCAAGCGCGGAACATCCCGAAAGCACATGTCTGAGTGACTCGCCGGGATGGCGACAAGCTCGACATATGTCGTGAGTGCCATCCTTCAGAATGTACTTTCGATAGTTCCTCGTCTTGACCACCTGATCCTGTATCGCACAGACAAATCCTTCGGTTTCCCCAAAGAGGTCCCCGAAGCGCAGCCATTGCACGGAGGCTTTTCGGTTTACGTGAGGCTCGTGTAGAGCCTTGAAAAACCGTCCATGCATTTCCTTCCCCTTCCATACGGCCTCCCTGTCAGAGGTGCTTAGCACCGCCGGTCTCTGCCAATTCTCGTTGGCCAAGGATAGGGGAGTGAGCCCTTTATCACATTCTATGACTTCCAGATGCATCGGGCTCTCCCTCTTCGTCTCAAAATACGTTCTGAGGCTGGATATCTCCCGGTTATGCATGGTCTTAGCACTAAGTAGGCCTCGACCACCACATTTCCGGGGTATATACAGCCTCATAACGGAGGACTTCGGGTGATGCATGCGATGGAAAGTCATAGTCGTGCGGACTCGTCTGTCCAAGGCGTCAAGCTCGGTCTAAGTCCATCTGAGTATGCCAAAGGTATACAAGAGAACAGGCATGACCCAGCCGTTATACGCTCGATATTATTTAATCCCTTAAACCCGCTTTTTCGCATTAAAAACTAGCCTATATCCTTTCTCATGCTCTAGACTGTCTGTGTGACGAATTGCATTGAAATCGGTTCAGTAGTTTTTATAATAGGACCAAACTTTCAAGCTCCATTAGAAAAAAAATTGCATAGCTAATATACAATGTCCAAAACGTGGAGGTCATCATACGTATAAGAAAGATTACACAATCACTTGGGCAGAAGGCCTCCCCGGTACCCAAATAAAGAAAATTTCATTTTCCTCAAATTTTCCCTAGTACCTTACATAACACGTTTAGATTTGGATAGGGTTTGTGTTATATATCCTTTGAACTCTGACTTGATATTACTTGTACTTCCAAAAACGGGTTCTGTAGCTTAAGAAATTAAAATAAAATTGTACGCAACAACAAACTGAAAGAAGACTTTCTAGACAGAAGACATCTCTAGAAGACATCTCTATGTCACTCAATAAATTTCAATTCTTTATCAAAAGCTGCCCACAAGGTGGACCGATGATATAAAGAGGGTCGCCCGTAGCCGCTGGAGCCAGGCGGCGCAACATTGGGCCTTGTGGAGGTCATTACGTGAGATCTATGTCCAGCAGTGGACGTCCATCGATTGAAGCCATGACGACGACGACTAAAAGGTCTTCTCTAACCAGCGACATCCAGATATATCTCCGAGGAATCTACGCCAGATACTCTGCCAGAATCTGGTGCACCGTATCCACAGAAGCACCAAAGTCAGTGCCCAGCAGTGGGATGTTACCAAGCCGTTAACTATTATGACATAATCAACTCGTAGACCAATAATTTACAATCCGATACCACATGTCGTGTTCATTGTGTACGATACTCAATTATCCAATGCTCAGTAATTATTGGTTAACCAACAAATGGGTCAAACTATTGGTTATACATTTAATGTGACTATTTGTATATTAGTTTAACCCTATAGGTTAAAAAACTTAAAGTTTGTTACGCTTAAATAAAATTGAAACATCTTTTTTCAAGTATATTTATACAGGACTATATTTATTAAGGATTATATTTATGAATTTGATTCCAGTTTCACACAGAAGCAAAATATCACGAGTTTCGTCTCAGCGGATTCAAGTTTCTGAACCAGTGGTAGATTTGTATCCCACGGATGGACTACTGATGTTTCAAAAGGGCTTTATAACCCCTACTTCAGTAAAGAATATTTTAATTTTGTTTCTGATTTTAAAAGGCTTACCTTACGTTTTAATAATACCTATTTAAATCGTATAGTTTGTTTCTGTTTGTTGTCTGTTTGGGTTACAACCTTAAATAATCTATTCATTTAATCTACAAAAGATAATTGAAGTGTTTATATACATATATAAAGTCTACATCTATCTGTAAAGACTTATATAATACTGTAGAAGATTTAAATAATTTATGCATAAACACCACGAATATCATTGCTTACATTAATTAATAAAATATTAGTTATTATTAAATAAAAATATTTAATACACTTATATTTATTACAAGCTATTGCTAGCGACTTTACTCGCTTGAAAGCCGTTCTCAGTAAGCTTCTACATCGCAAAAGAAACACGTATGCCTTATTTTAAGTCAATAGATCGAATAGTTCTGAAAAATTCGCGGTAAAGTTTGTGTTTTCCTATATTTGTTAAGATCCTATTGGAATATAGGGAGAAATCGTTCTTAATGAGCATCTACGTTGCGATAGGAGTAACTATACCAAATCCCAAGGCAATCCAACCGATGGTTTTGAAGATTTTCGTGATTAATAAGAGAGTGGTAATAAAGAGGATAAAATGTAAATTTTGTTTATCTTTTATATTAAATATCGTTCAAATTAACATATTTAATAATCTGCAGTCAAAGATAAGATATACAAAACAGAGAAAAGGTGTTTTATAATAGGCAGCGGCCGTCCAATTACACGTAAATATGTAATGGACAAAAGAGTCTGCGAAACATAAAAAATCGTAAAGGCGAGGACAAGATTAAAAAAGCAGATTTAATCAAAAACGGCCTCGGCAAAACTCACCTGTAATTACAATTTCAGGTTAAACACAAAACACGCCCAGGGGCTGATATTTCGTACATTACACAGGTCACGACACTATAAACAACCCAGTTTACAGATTAAAAATATAATATACATTTCTTTTTAATTCGGAATCGTGGCGTGAATTCCCGTAGTTTTCTACATTTTTTTCGTGTTTATTTATTCTTTAAAGAGTTCGGGCACGTGTCGCCGGTTAAACGCACCTCGTTACACTGGATCCGAGGGGTGGGAAACCCCTATTTCGATACTACGGGATCATAGAATAAAATGTACAGAACAAACAGTCAATATTTATTTTATTTTGTATCCCCAATTGCAGCTGTCTATTCTACCTTACATGATAACGTTACAAATAATTCATGCAATTACAATAATTTATAAACAGTTAATTTAAAATTACAACAAAATAAGAAAAATCAATTAAATGAAATTATTACCAATACTACTATTTAATTCTAATGCTATATTTATTAAAGTAAGTAAGTAGCAGCCCTTTTAACGTCCCACAGCTGGGCATAGGCCTCCTCACTCCTGATCACAGCTCCACTGCGGATTGGCAGCATAGTACACAAGTGCACTCTCTATTCCTTCACTCTCATAGTCCGACGGGAATCTGACACGACCGGAGAGATCAGGCGCAGGACCGACGGCTTAACGTGCTCTCCGAGGCACGGGGGTGGATCACACCGCTAAATTCCCAACTACGAGCAAATATTGAGAAAATCTTAATAGGGAACTCAATATCGACTTTTGATTTGGCCCTAGTTTCCTCCAAGTGTCGCGGTCCCGACTTATAGTCATCCATTCTGTTCCTACCTTTTGAGTAAAGATGTCTCTCCATCTTATATTTTGACATCCTTGTTTTCTTTTTCTGTCTCTCGGCATCCATTCTGTTAATTTTTTTGCCCAACGTTGCAATTTTAGTGAACGGGTTGTTGTCGTAACATCATGTAATTTAGTTCTTTTTCTAATTGTTTTATTTCTAACTTTATCAATTAATTTTATTCCTGTCATATTTCCCTCCTTATTTGCAGATTGCCATTTTATCTTCTTCTTTCCTTCTAAGCGACCACGTTTGACAACCGTAACTTAAGGAGGGCATAATAGCCTTTTTATAAAGTCTTTTCTTTATATTAATATTCATTTGTTTATTTTTCATTATATCTTTGAAACCCCAACATTTATTCCAAGCAAGTGCAACTCCTCGCTGTATTTCTTTCGCTGGTTGATTTTCGAATGAAATCAGCTGGCCAAGATAGATATATTCGTTTATAAAATCGATTTTTTCACCCTTTACAGAAACATTTTCAATAGTCGCATTTGTAAGTATTTTAGTTTTTGTGGAATTTAGAGTCAATCCTACTTCTTCACTTTTTGTTGCCAATTCTTGTATCATACGAGTACACTCTAGGTCTAAATGGTTCTCTGCAAAAACAACATTGTCATCTGCGAAGCGGAGGTGACTAAGATATTCGATTTATATATATATAAATAATGATATACATATTTTTAATATTCTTGTAGGACTAACGATATATACCCATTTTTTCGTGAGACAAAAAATCATTCAAAAATTCAAAAGAGAATTAAAGTTTTAAATTTTATGAATAGTATTGTAAATTATTAAATGACGAGTAGCAAATTAAAATGCCACATGATATTCGTAAATATTAAAACTACCTAACTTTCAAAGATATTAGCTTTATAACGCTGCATATCTTTGTGACGCTAATCACGCGTTTCAAACATTTTACTCTCATGCGCTTCAAGAAGTTTAACTTCAAAAAAGTGATATACATATATTTTCTGAAAAAAAAACATTACAAATAAAATATCAATTATAGAAGGATAAATTTTATGAATATACTTATTAACATATTAAATCCGTGCATCTCTCTGGGGCCAATCCTGTCCCACCTAAACTACACATATCTTACAAGGGAAGCTACTCTAAAAGACCTGATAATTCTAATTGGTCTAAACTAAGTGAGGAATTGTGAATTTAACAGATAGTGCTTATATATACTTTTAATAATTATTCATACTCCTCCATGTCTTCTTCAATTCATATCACACTTGCAAAGTCCTGTCTCACCTGAAAGTCAAATACCTATTGAAAGAAGAAGATTTATTATGTATACTTTATTCTTATTTTTTGTAATCTTTTCATTTTCTTTTTCCTTATGTGTTTTTGTTTCTTTTGGTCCGGGCCGCTGTTGAAAACCAGCGTTGGAAGTCCCAACAATTGCTGAGCAGTGTTCCCATTTACCTCACATTTTTCTGCGACGACTTTAATTGTGTTGTCATATCTATATAATATTTTTAGCTGTAGTTGAGTGTGATGTAAGAAATAAAAGGTTATTTATCTATTTATGTAATTAGGGGGTAGAATCTATCTTTAGTTCGTGGTTTTCCTTTCATCTTTGACCCGTTTGACCGGCCGTGTGACGGGGACAGAGGATGGCCGCTGCAGCTAGTAAAACGAGAGGGCATGTTTTGGCGAATGCGAGCTATTTGAATACGCTTTCTTTCCACTCAAATAAAATATGAGTTCCGGTAAGAATTGCGCACCCAAGAATTATTTAGACACCACTTTTATGTGTAACTTTTTGATACAGAAAAAACTAGCATCGTGATAACCTGGTAAGTACTTCTGGTGACTTAATGGCTAGTAACTTTTTCCATACCGCATCGTTAGATCTGTCAATTCTTACTAAATGAAATTTGGCACACAGATAGTCTAGGGCCTGAGAATGGATATGATACATTTTAATGTAAATAAATAAAAATTCGTTGACTCCGAATATAAGAATACGAAGAATTTCTTACTTTTTAGAGCATATTCATACGTTCGAAAGTTTGTTTTGAAGGCGGTTCTTTTTTTGGCAAAATTTTTATTTATTTTTTGATTTTTTATTGAATCTGAAGTAAACGTGTTGCAATGTAGCAACAAACGTAAGCTCATTGCTATTTGATTACAGACACTTATATTTTCTGCCTTAAACCGCACCCTTACTGTAAGCCGTTGAGGAGATCCATTCATCTTCATATTTAACTACGACTAGCACTTGACCATACCGAAGTTACGGTAGGCAACTCAAATAGCTTATAGAAGATTCTGTCGAGTATCGTTCATTTGCTCCTAAGAATTGAAGAGTTCCGTCACTTTGTCACGGATTCCATGACCAGAACCTAACCAAACTATGATCTTGAGTTATTCGTCCATTTGTCGCGCACATGCTTACGCAAATTTAACACTTATCCGGTTTTCTCATGGATGCCATCATCAAAACTGGATTTAAAAAAAAATGGAACCCTATGACGAGTACCACCTTTCATTTTAGAAAAATATATCAAGATCGGTCCACCCAGTCGGGAGATATGAGGTAACAAACAAAAAAACATACAGACGAATTGATAACCTCCTCCTTTTTTTGAAGTCGGTTAAAAAAGTGTTTTAAGGGATGGCAATGTTGTCATAAATAGAGCTGGAAGCTTGAAATTTATTTCCTAGGTCTTTGCTATAAATAAATATAACTATTGGGGAGGGACTCAGACTCGCGCCACAATAACCGTCCACTTACAGGCACTGTCATAGACTATATAGGCAGAAGAAGCCCAACACCTCTCACTGGAGACCATCGCGCCTACAATGCTCCGCAGTGACAGATCCCCGTCAATCAGTACCACCAAGAGGTGACGCTGAGGTCCCCAAGCTAGCGAAGTACATTTCCGTTGGCATTTGGTAGGCAAAGCCAAATTGGCTTCTAAAAAGCTCGAGGTACTCAATAGATCCAAGCGGTACTTTAGGCCCGAATACAGGATGCTTTTATATGAGGCACAAATCCGACCGCACCTAGAGTGTTGTTCTCATCCGTGGGCTGGAGCACCCCAATACCAACTCCTTCCATTTGACGTTAGCTTTCTATGTTCTACCGTATCTATAACGGGGAATATTCTGAGGAGCTCTTTGAGTTGGAACCACCGTCTCGATTTTATCAACAGACAAGTCGACGAAGAAATTAATTTCAACTTGGATGCGTAACCCTCAACCACAGTACGTTTTCGTGAATCTTTCTTTCCGCGCATCTACGTAATGTGAAACGAACGCCCATTAACGATGTTCCTCATACTCAAGCTGCATCATACTCATGGCAGTTGGGCGACTCCTGTCAGCCTATTTGTTGCAGGAACTTTCTGAGACAACCATGCCCGGTCAGAATCTGCACCAGTTTGTAAAACAGCGTCCCGTCCCCTTGGAGATCCATTGGCCTAGGTGAGGCCGTATCGCTTCCACTGTGGACACGCTCGCCGCTGGGGACCCGAGGTCGTCCTTCCATTTGTGAATCAGAGCCTAGTCGGCTACAACGATGATCTTACGGACCTCATCGGCATCACGGCCACAGATTAGCTAAAACTCGCCATACGTCAATATCTGTGAAAAGAGTCAAACAGATAATCAACTGCGATCGGAGCCGTCGTCGTCGCTTCAACCGATGGACGTCACTGCTGGACATAGGTCTCACAAAATGATGCTCACAAGACCCGATCTTGTGCCACCTGGCTCCAGCGGCTACCGGCGATCCTCCTTATATCGTCGGTCCACCTTGTGGGGGGTCTTCCTACACTGCGTCGTCCAGTGCGGGGTCGCCATTCCAGCACTTTCCGACCCCAACGTCCATCGGTTCGTCGGACTATGTGCCCCGCCCATTGCCACTTCAGGTTCGCGATTCGTAGGGCTATGTCGGTGACTTTGGTTCTGCTACGGATCTCCTCATTTCTGATTTGATCGCGTAGAGAAACTCCGAGCATAGCCCTCTCCATCGCACGCTGAGTGACTCTGAGCTTCCGCATGAGGCCCATAGTCAGCGACCATGTCTCAGAACCGTAGGTCATCCGTAGGCGATCGCAGCACAAGCAATTAACTTGACGTTTTCCATCCAATAAATCAAAGTTATTTCTTCTGATGCTCGGACATATAAATTGATACATATTTCCTTCCATTTTGAGAGAAATAAATTTTGGTGATGTTTTCCTTTGATCCTTTATATGTATGACGGCGGCAACGTATTTTAATGTTGGTAACAAGGTGTGCAGCGAGCTAGCGACAAACGTCTACCAACATTCGAACTACCCCCACTCGCAGAAACTAGTATAAAAGGGCTTGCATTTTTACTCGAAGTGCTGCCCGAGGCACACCTTGCACCCATAAATTATTGGTTATTGTCATTTAATTAAAAAATTATTTTAAAGTAGTAAATAATCTCTGTGAAAATTGACTGTGGTTGTTTTTATTTAAACGATGGAATACCAGTACCCGATATGTATATAAATTTTTATTAAAAATAAGTAAAAACTACATAGAAATATCCCGTTATATCATGTTAAAAGTGTAGATGAAGCTGTCAAATCATGCTCGTTTCAAAACTTAGTTTTGCTCGTCAAGTTAATTAGCAGGTTACAAAATTAAAGTCTATAGCAATACACCTTTCTAACACAGCAAATATTTCCCCCATTGCCCTAAATATTTTCACTTAAAATTTATACAAATGATGTTGAAAATCGAGCGGGCGTGCTCAATATTTCAAACGCGATCGTTAAGCTGAGAGAGCAGAAATCGGGCCAACTCTTTTATTACCTGATAACTACGGACAGTGAGTGATTTCCCTAGATTTTTTCGTACATACTAAATAACAAATTTCGCTAATACCTATAAAGATCTAAGCTTTTTTCAAGTAGGCTCTTTTGAATCACCATTAATCTGAAGAAACAAATTTCATTTCAGATTCCGTCAATTGATTTTAATGAGATGAAACCGACAGAAAACTCATTAGAAACTCTTTTGAACATAGTTTTTATGGGTTACATTTAGATTTTATGTGCAAAATGCCTTTTGTAAAAGCATGTTTGTGCAATAATGTTCTTTTGTATCAAAATTCGGTTGTTTGCTTCGTTATTTTCGTTACTACCGCTCTACACTATCCTCTCCGCGGCAGTAATGTCCTAATCCCAACCCAAATACCCCCCGTAACTCCCTTTCTTGAATTACCGACACTTCCTATTTATAACATCCCACCGACAAATGGCGGTATATCCATTCTCCGCTGGCCTAAATGCCACAGACCGATAACGGGCAGCAGCGTTATCGGTGCGAGAAGGTCAGCACTGCGATCACCAACCCGCCTGCCAAGCGTGGTGATTATTGGCAAAACCACACATGATGACGACAAGGCAGCAACGGCCCCCAGTCCCCGGCAGCCCCGCTATTCCAAGCTCTGGCAGCGGTTTCGGTAACGGCGGGGCAGGGGGTGCTAAGAATCTCCGGAAGAGATTCCGCTGCCAACCCCGACGACTTGACCTGGCAACATACAACGCACGCACTTTGAGGACCGACGAAAAAGTCTTCGAGCTGGAAGAAGCCATGAGCAAGTTACACTGGGATATTGTGGGATTATCCGAAGTCCGTAGAGAGGGGGAGGACACGATAATTCTCAAATCCGGTAACTTGCTATACTACCGGGAGGGTGAACACCAATCCCAAGGTGGTGTCGGGTTCCTCGTCCACAAATCTCTCGTTAACAATATTGTCCAAGTAAACAGTGTGTCCAGTAGGGTAGCGTACCTTATACTCAGAATTACCAAACGGTATTCGTTGAAGGTCATACAGGTTTACGCACCCACATCATCGTATCCCGATGATGATGTAGAGGTTATGTATGAGGATATATCAAGAGCCATACATACCTCTAGGACACACTACAATATTGTAATGGGAGATTTCAACGCAAAACTCGGCGAACGAAGTGGGGCAGAGTTGAGAGTGGGGCAATTTGGATACGGGCAACGGAACCAGAGAGGTCAAATGCTGGCCGATTTCATGGAAAGGGAGGGCCTCTACATGATGAACTCCTTTTTCAGGAAACGGCCACATCGAAAGTGGACTTGGCTTAGTCCCGATGGTTCCACGAGAAACGAGATTGACTTCATCATGTCTACGAAGCGAAATATATTCAATGATGTCTCTGTGATCAATAGAGTGAAAACTGGGAGCGATCACCGTATGGTAAGAGGCACATTGAATATTGACGTTGTCCGTGAACGGAACAGACTGGTGAAGTCAACGCTCCGACCCACTCGCGCTCATATCCAAGACCCCGAGAGCTTCCAACTGGAGCTGCAAAACCGCTTCGCTTGCCTCGAGAATTGCGAATCCGTGGACGAGCTAAACAATAGGCTAGTGGAAACTGTCCATACGGTTGGGATGAAATTCTATAAACCCCGTAGAAAGAAAACCAAGAGATTCTCAGACCATACTCTTAATCTCATGGAACAGAGACATGCAATGAGCTTGCAGTCTGCAGCAGACGCGTCCGCATACCGGCAGATCAATAGACAGATCTCTAAATCGCAAAAGCGTGATGTGCGACACTTTAATGCCGAGCGTATACGAGATACCATCGAACGCAACAAAGGCACTAAAGTGTTCGCAAAAGATCTGTCTATCGGTCAGAGCCAGTTGACGCGGCTGAGGACTCATAACGGCGAACTCATTGCATCTGGACCTGAGATTCGGAGGGAGGTTGAGAGTTTCTATGGGCAGTTATACACATCGACCTGCAAGCCTATTGATAGTTTGGCTAAAGATCCTCGTGCCAAACTTACTCGACATTATACCGAAGATATCCCGGACGTCAGCTTGTACGAGATTAGTATGGCCCTTAAACAGATGAAGAACAGCAAGGCACCTGGTGATGACGGAATCACAGCGGAACTCCTGAAGGCGGGTGGAAAACCCATTCTAAAAGTCCTTCAGCGAATGTTCAATTCCGTCATCCTGGAAGGTACGGTGCCAAAGGCGTGGCATAGGAGCGTGGTAGTTCTGTTCTTCAAGAAAGGTGACAACACCTTATTGAAGAACTATAGACCTATTGCGCTGCTAAGTCATGTCTATAAGCTGTTCTCGAGGGTCATTACGAATCGTCTCGCTCGCAAGTTTGACGACTTCCAGCCCCCCGAACAAGCCGGATTCCGAAAAGGCTTTAGTACCATAGACCACATCTTTACGCTGCGGCAGATTATACAGAAGACCGAGGAGTATAATCGGCCACTTTGCTTGGCGTTCGTGGACTATGAGAAAGCCTTCGATTCGGTGGAAACATGGGCCGTGTTGAGATCTTTGCAGAGATGCCGAATTGACCACCGGTACATACACGTGTTGAAGTGTTTGTACGAAAACGCCACTATGTCAGTCCGTATACAGGACCAAAGCACAGAGTCTATCCAACTGCAGCGTGGAGTGCGACAGGGAGATGTTATCTCCCCGAAGCTCTTTACTGCGGCGTTGGAGGACCTGTTTAAGCTTATGGAGTGGAACGGACTGGGCATCAACATCAACGGCGAGTACATCACTCATCTACGGTTTGCCGACGACGTGGTCATTATGGCAGAGACTCTGGAAGATCTCAATGCAATGCTCGATGACCTCAGCAGAGCTTCTCGACAGGTGGGCCTAAAAATGAACATGGATAAGACGAAAGTTATGTCCAATATCCATGTTCCGCTCCACCCAGTCATCGTTGAGAACTCTACACTCGAAATTGTTGACGAATATACATACCTGGGACACATAGTCCAGCTAGGTAGGTCCAATTTCGAGAAAGAGGTCAACCGCCGAATCCAGCTCGGTTGGGCAGCGTTCGGGAAACTACGCCAGATATTTTCGTCCGATATCCCTCAGTGCCTGAAGACGAAGCTCTTCGAACAGTGCGTGTTGCCAGTGATGACCTACGGCTCCGAAACGTGGTCGCTGACTATGGGCCTCATTCGAAAGCTCAGAGTCACTCAGCGTGCGATGGAGAGGGCTATGCTCGGAGTTTCTCTACGCGATCAAATCAGAAATGAGGAGATCCGTAGCAGAACCAAAGTCACCGACATAGCCCTACGAATCGCGAACCTGAAGTGGCAATGGGCGGGGCACATAGTCCGACGGACCGATGGACGTTGGGGCCCGAAGGTGCTGGAGTGGCGACCCCGCACCGGGCGGCGCAGTGTAGGGAGACCCCCCACAAGGTGGACCGACGACATAAAGAGGGTCGCCGGTAGCCGCTGGAGCCAGGCGGCGCAAGATCGGGCCTTGTGGACATCATTACGTGAGACCTATGTCCAGCAGTGGACGTCCATCGGTTGAAGCGACGACTTCGTTATTTTATGAGTAAATATACTCGTATATCTATTCATAAACTATTTATACCATTACCTACGGTTTCGAAACGTGGTCGCTGACTATGGGCCTCATATGAAAGCTTAATCACTCAGCGTGCGATGGAGAGGGCTATGCTAGGAGTTTCTCTACGCGATCAAATCAGAAATGAGGAGATCCGTAGCAGAACCAAAGTCACCGAATGGCAATGGCAATGGGCGGGGCACATAGTTCGATGGACCGATGGACGTTGGGGCCCGAAGGTGCTGGACTGGTGACCCCGCACAGGGCGGCGCAGTGTAATGTTGACCCCCCCCCCCAAAGAGGGTCGCCGGTAGCTGGAGCCAGGCGGCGTAAGATCGGGCTTTGTGGACATCATTACGTGAGACCTATGTCCAGCAGTGGACGTCCATCGGTTGAAACGACGAGCGACGGCCAATTATAATGGGCGTTTTTTTTTTTTTCAAAATAATAGTGTCTTATAGAGGTACAATCAACGAATGAATAGACCAATGACAATGAGTACATTTTGGCAGTAGCGCAATAGTTACGACTGGAGAGCGTAGTGTATTGTCATATCACGAGGTACTTCACGCTCGTTCCTCGTAGGACAATTTGTGCCGCAGAATGTTGTGTTAAAGATGTGGGAGAATCATAGTACGAATAAATTCAAATAGATGTGTCGGGACGGTCAAATAAAATAACGACCAATTTCTAAGATTCATATTCTTTCAATAGTTGTAACTTTTACAATCATTATTATTCAATAAGAAAACTCGTGTTGGCGCTAATTGATCCAACATCCTCATTTCTAGCCATTTAAAATAACTCAAGGCACCATCATAATAACTTGTAACATTACACTGATATTTCCGCTATACACAATTGACAATCTTTTATAGCAATATAACCATATGTTCACGTCAGCCGTGACCTGCAATGGACGCGACCTTAAGACTTGGGCCCATGAGAAGTCCAGGTTTCGGTTCAATCACGAAACGGTGGGAGAAGAGAATAAATAGGGGGTTTCCACTGGTGGGATCGAACAGATGTGAATCGGCACCTACCTCGAACCCCATTCTCCTAGCGCGAGGACCCTGTGGCAGGTGACTGTTCCCGGAGGGGTGTTTATGTTTGTGTGGTGCGTGTTATGTGTCTTAAGTGACCTGGCCGAGGCGTCGCGGAGAACTGCTATCGGGGACGCCGGTCTGGTATCCACTTCAAGGCGGTCCTGTGCACTACCAGGCACAGTAATATTAAAGAACTAAAGCCCACCTGGGCCTGAATGGACTGTGGCCGCATGGACCTGCCAAATTTCGTGTAATTCGAGAAAGAGGGGCTGCTAATAAATCCTTAACGCGATGACTTCACCAAAAGCAATCACAAACCAATAAACCGCGTGGAAAGCTGCACGTTTCACCAAAACGCACGAGGCGGACCTTATCGGCTGAACGCAACGCTTTTGCCCCATGACAGATGGATACAGATAAACTATATTTTTTGCTGTATGCGTTATGTAATGGCGCAGGAGGCGCCCTTTGGTATGCAGACGCGCCGCTTCCCGATAGTTAGCGCATTAGTACCTCGGAAGGCTTACAGATGGCGCGAACGCCATTAATAATACCGTTACTTCTACAAGTCAATATGTGTAATGTTAAATAATAAAATGCAATACTAATAACTCCACAGTAATGAATTAACAATCTCAAATAATAATATAATCTTACTCTGATAGTTATCTTATCTAGGTTAGATCTAGATTAGATATCTTTTATTTAAATATAATTGTGACAATATTGATACTTCCGCAATAGTCAATATACAATCTATATAAATACTCTTAGCAATATAATCTTAAGCTGCTACTTCCATAATACTCAATTGACAATCTTTTATGACAGTATCATTGTAATTACTCCGATCTGTATCTGAAATAACAATATAATCCTAACAAATGAGTATTTAATTGACGGAGTCAACAATACCATATATATGTCATATATTATTTATATGTATGTCAGAGTGCAATCTGTCTATCGGCGTGGGGCAAAGTCAATAAGTGGCGTCTCTCGGTAGTTCTTGGGTGACGGCCCGCCGGTGCGGTTGACTTTTGGAACTGTCGCGTTCCTAGCTATTATTATTAATGAGTTTGTGTGAATTGATATTGGGAACATTAAGTGATTGACCATTATAATCTGAGTTAATCAATAAAGTGTTTGATTGCACCAACATTACGCATCAACGCTGTGGGCGTATGGAAATTATGGATGCCATTAATGACTATGTCGGCGAAGAACCCTACGTCCTATGCTTTATGCTCTGTTCTCTCTTATTCTCCGACATGTAATAATTTAAAATGTTGCATGCCCTAAGGAATTTAGTTGCACTGTAAAGTATTTGCAAAATAAATAAAAAAACAATATCAAACTAAAAACTTAAATGGCTATTGCAATAACGATGAAATGTTGAAGCCTTCGGTAATGCAAATAGAGTGCTCATGCATATAACTAAATTTGGTTTTGTATTTGAGTGATAATGTTCATCGGAAGCTGCTTCAATAATGTCTGAAAAATTACAACATATTATAACACTCACACATAAGTCTTCACTTACTTACATAAAATCTCTCGGAAACCAATACGTCGTTTGAAAAATTCCCTGCATATATTCACATAAATCTCCTATTTACGCACATTCATAAATGAAGATTTGTATTATTGCAACATTTATTCGATCTAGGTATCTGAAAATATAGCAAAATAAATATAATGGTCATATAAGAAAACCCTAAGGTATCCCTCTGTAATTAATAAAAAAATAATGTTGAGTTTAACCACCAGAAGAGGTAGTCCGCTTATGGAATATAAAAGCAAGATATCGTTGAGTATTTACTGTTCTGCAACGAGTTTGTTAATGGCCCATAATTGGTGGAATTGTTGTATTTACGGCCGCCCATAAAACGGGCACTACCAGAGAGGAAATGTTTACTCCATTGTGGTGTGAGTAATTGGCACGAAATGATTTGATTTTGTCACAATAATACCTCTTTTTCTATCATGACACCCTCGTATTGGTACAATAGAGTACTAGCTTCACTAGCAAAGGGTCTGGATTTTATGTGTTAAGACGAAGACAATTTAAACACTCAAAGGGACAGACAGACATGACAAGAGACAGACAGAATGTCAGACAGACAGACAGAGACTATCAAAGTGTTACACTGGTTAATACTTCAGCAGATAACAACAGACAAGCCCCCGTCCGGCCACGCATCTCTTTTTAACTACCCACTGTCGCTCTCCTTTCTCCGTCAAAATGCCACGAACATCGCTGCACTAGCGCCTCGTCATCGTCTTCCGCCGGAAGCCTGCACGTCTTAACGGAAGACAATAAACTCGCGTGTAACATATATATTTTCCAGTGGATAAATAATCTCTTGCTAGGTTGACATCCTTAGGCCAAAATATCACATCGTCGTCGTCGCTTCAACCGATGGACGTCCACTGCTGGACATAGGTCTCACGTAATAACGTCCACAAGGCGCGATCTTGCGCCGCCTGGCTCCAGCGGCTACCGGCGACCCTCTTTATGTCGTCGGTCCACCTTGTGGGGGGCCTGCCTACAATGCGCCGTCCGGTGCGGGGTCGCCATTCCAGCACTTTCGGTCCCCAACGTCCATCGGTCCTTCGGACTATGTGCCCCGCAATTGCCACTTCAGGTTCGCGATTTGTAGGGCTATGTCGGTGACTTTGGTTCTACTACGGATCTCTTCATTTCGAATTCGATCACGTAGAGAAACTCCGAGCATAGCCCTCTCCATCGCACGCTGAGTGACTCTGAGCTTCCGCATGAGGCCTATAGAATCACCAAAAAAAAAACAAATTCCAATCCATCTAAAACTGGCCATGCTTCGCTGTGGTTAAGTCTAACACTAAAATTGCAAAAAATATATTTCGTTACAAATTAAACTTCATGGTAAAAGTAGTCTACGTCATTTTTATTAAATTAGTTATCTACGTTGATGATAAGCGGAAGTAATATCTTCTCGTTTTCATGGGAATATGTTGCCCATTCATCGGCTGTCTGCCAGTGAAAGTCTTGTCAATATCCTTTTAGACCCTTTATGTATTTTTGGATAAAAATTGTCTCGCCAAAATCACCAATTTTTGCCCAGAAATGCAAAAAGAACATGCAATCAGACAGTAAATTTTTTACTCCAGGGAAAACGTTCTAAACCTATAGCCCTTTGTCAAATTTTAAATAGATTGGGCAGTATTTCTCTTAAAAATATATGTATATTAGCCGAATTAGGCAAAAGGAATATTCCTACCAAATTTCAAGTCTCTGGGCCATATGGTTCCAGAGATATCGCGATGAGTCTATAGATACCTGGATATCTCTTTTATATATATAAGTGTATAATGCTTCTATGAATAAGTCTCTGTTATATTTCATTTTAGTTGGACTCACTATTTCATTTTCATTCGCGGAAGAAAATACATTCAAACAACACATAGATATACCTAAATCAACTCCCTCAAATTGGACCTTCAAAGACTACATTCAAAAGTTCAAACCAAGCAGAGTCTGGAGAGAGATTGAAGGTAAAAACAAATTAAACGGTTTCAATAAAACATTTAAAGAAGAATTTGAAACAATATACAAAGGTATCGATGAAACAGAAGAGCTACTAAATTTGAGGGTCAAAAATGGCGACCCAAAATTGCTTTTTCGGAGAGATGGTAGACGATGGAGACCTCCAGGTGATGTGGTTGACAATCCTAATGATAGATTCAGTCTCAGAAGAAGACTATTGGAGCTGATGAAACAGGCGATATATCAGGCGAGAAATAGAATGGTTATCATGCAAATTATGAGAAACAATTACCGTACCATAGCGGTATATAAAATGGGTTTCTTGATGAGTAAAACAGACACAGCGTGCAAAACATTCGCTAGTTTCGCTCTTAAAGCTTTCAAAGCATGCGCATTGTCCCGACAAAGATATATAGACACTTATCCACTAATCGATAAACTAGAAGCCAACGAGAGACTACTAGATTTGTGGTTTGACGTAGATCTATTAGTGGATCTGATAGTTTTGAACAATGAGAATTGCAAACGAATGTTGAACCAAGTGATGGCGAATAGAAAACACGCCTGGAAATTCGTGGATTAATCTACACAATTGAACAAAGTGGGTGTGCATGTTTTTAATTTGAAATTAAAAGCTTTTCTCAAAATTTATATGCAATTTTTTGTCTGTTTCATTGTTTCCGATTATGATTTTGACGAGACTTTTACTGGCAGATAGCTAATATTACAAAGAACCTACTCCTCATTTTAGAAAAAAAGCTTCCTGAATTACTCAGGTAACACTACGAGGAACAGCTAGTATTTACTATGGAAACATCCCAATTATGAGCTCATGATATCCCCAAATATATGTCTGCTTCTTATTTGTAATCTTTAGTAAAATACCTTTTAATTCATCAATTTCAAATTCATTTTTTAAAGCGCAAAATTACTTTACTTTAAAAATATACGATTTGTCACTTGACTGTTTTAAAATGATAATATAAAGCTAGTCAATTGATTTTTCATAAACATTGTATTCAAAGTGAATTTGTTTCAGAAATATATTGATATTCTCTCGAAATAGTTTTAAAAATTATATGGTGTGTCAATTGACTAATTTAAAATGATAATATAAATCTAGTCAATTGATTTTTCATAAATATTGTATTCAAAGTGAATTTGTTTCAGAAATATATTGATATTCTCTCGAAATAGTTTTAAAAATTATATGGTGTGTCAATTGACTAATTTAAAATGATAATATAAAGCTAGTCAATTGATTTTTCATAAATATTGTATTCAAAGTGAATTTGTTTTAGAAATATATTGATATTTTTTCAAAATAGTTTAAAAATTATATGGTGTGTCAATTGACTAATTTAAAATGATAATATAAAGCTAGTCAATTGATTTTTCATAAATATTGTATTCAAATTGAATTTGTTTTAGAAATATATTGATATTTTTTCAAAATAGTTTAAAAATTATATGGTGTGTCAATTGACTAATTTAAAATGATAATATAAAGCTAGTCAATTGATTTTTCATAAATATTGTATTCAAATTGAATTTGTTTTAGAAATATATTGATATTTTTTCAAAATAGTTTAAAAATTATATGGTGTGTCAATTGACTAATTTAAAATGATAATATAAAGCTAGTCAATTGATTTTTCATAAATATTGTATTCAAATTGAATTTGTTATAGCAATATAATGATATTGTCTCGAAATAGTTTTAAAAATTATATGGTGTGTCAATTGACTAATTTAAAATGATAATATAAATCGAGACAATTGATTTTTCATAAATATTGTATTCAAAGTGAATTTGTTTCAGAAATATATTGATGTTCTCTCGAAATAGTTTTAAAAATTATATGGTGTGTCAATTAACTTATTTAAAATGATAATATAAATCTAGACAATTGATTTTTCATAAATATTGTATTCAAAGTGAATTTGTTTTGGAAATATATTGATATTTTTTCAAAATAGTTTAAAAATTATATGGTGTGTCAATTGACTAATTTAAAATGATAATATAAAGCTAGTCAATTGATTTTTCATAAATATTGTATTCAAATTGAATTTGTTATAGCAATATAATGATATTGTCTCGAAATAGTTTTAAAAATTATATGGTGTATCAATTGACTAATTTAAAATGATAATATAAAGCTAGTCAATTGATTTTTCATAAATATTGTATTCAAAGTGAATTTGTTTTGGAAGTATATTGTTATTTTTTCAAAATAGTTTAAAAATTATATGGTGAGTCAATTGACTAATTTAAAATGATACTTTAAAGTTAGTCAATTGATTTTTTACAAATGTTCTATTAAAAGCCAACTACTATCACTAATTGACTTAATTAAGCGACATTATTTAAAAATTTCAAGTGCTATGTTTCTTCAGTTGACAATTTTATAATGATACTATAGAGCTAATCAATTGATTGAATTGAATAGATAAATGTCGTATTTAAAGTTAATTTGTTATAGAATTATTTTATATTGTTTCAAAATCCCACTATGAGAGTGAAGAAATAGAGAGTGCATTTGTGTTAGCGCATACACTTGCGTGCTAAGCCTGTCAAACCGCAGTGGAGCAGCGTGGTGGGTATATACTCTAAAACCCTGTCTTCTGTTAATCAAGAGGCCTGTGCCCAGCAGTGGGACGTTAATAGTCAATTTGTTATAGAGTTACTTTATGTTAATATGGTACATCAATTGACTGTTTTAAAATGTTAGTATAAGACTAGTCAATTGACGAATCATATTACGTACACACTATCAAAAGCCTATTACGAGTAAATTAGAATAAAAGTGTCAAATTTTGATTATTTAATGTACTGCAATAATATAACGTGTGTAATAAAAACAACAAATGCTTGTAACATTGCTATATGAAATGGACTTTATGATTATTTCATTATTGTTTCTTAAAATATCGCTGGTTACTGGTAAGTTTAAATTTAACTCCTCTGTACTCTATTCATTACATAATTTAATCAATACTACAAATATAGGAGGTTTTAAAATATCATTTCATACCTTATTATTTAGGAGATTCAAATGCAACAATCTCAAAAGATAACGAAGCCATTATAGACGTTTTGGACAATTCATTTGATATTAATAGACTGTTATATGGAGACTTAACAAAGATGGACGAAATGTTTCTTCCTCCAATAGAAAGTCTAATAAACGATAAGGACATAGACGATGAAGATGAAAAAGAAGATGATAATATAGAAAAAATTATTCCTTTAACGTTTGATTACTTAAAACCCAAAGTAATGACACGCGATATCATAGAATTCAATGATATTACGAAAATTCTAAATAACGCCACAAGAAGATGGCGTGGTTGGTATCACGGGCTTAACGATCCTGAAGACACGAAGGATAAAAAAATTGCACCTGAGGAACTAGAGAAAAGAGAGAAAATGCGCTTACAGAATGTGCAGTGGATGATGCATACAAGGTACCAGATAAAAAAGGCAATACTAATGAAGCACGGCGTACGGACAGACCCACGGTATAAGATAGGCTATCTAATAGGCAGGCTTAAGATCATAAAGTTTGAACAACAGAAGATAGCGACTTACGCCCGAGAACAGGATAGTTCAGTGTACAGGACGCTGACTTCAATGCTGTACCTCTACGAAAAGATTGTTCGTTACGATGTAGATATAAGAGATACAGTAAACTTGATTAAACATCTCGACAATGAGTTTGTTAAGAGTCTACCAACTGATCCAACTAAGCATCCTAGATTTAGTTGAATTAAAAACAAGTGTGGTGAAAATTTCTTGTCTTATATTATTTAATTCAACTTCATTGACTTGATATTATAATATAGTGAATTCTTATATAGATATATAATAAAAATTCATCTGATATGAACAAATATGATGAATGGCAATATTTTGATGGATGGAGAACAAGTGGAAGAGGTGAAAGAATTTGTATACTTGGGATCTAAATTTACAAAAGATGGAACATGTGAAAGTGATATTGAAAGGAGAGTGAATGCAGGGAATATGGTAAATGGTGCTCTGCATGCTTTTATGAATAGCCAGATGGTGTCTCAAAGGGCTAGACTGGCAGTGCATGCTGGAGTGTTGGTGCCAACACTTATGTATGGTAGTGAAAGTTGGGTATGGCAGAAGAATCACAAAAGTAAAATAAATGCGGTAGAGATGAGAGCGTTGAGAAGCATGAGTGGATTAAAACTGAGTGACAGAGTGAGAAATAGTGTGATAAGAGAACGTTGTGGTATAAAAGAAGACGTAGTGACTAAAATTGAAAAAGGTATGCTTAGATGGTTTGGGCATGTAGAGAGAATGAATGAAAGGAGACTGACAAAAAGGATTTATGAGTCACGAGTGAATGCGTGACCAAATCCAGGACATTTTAAACAAGGCCCAGGTCAAGAGTACTATAAACCGACGAACTTGTATGAAAGGTTTAATGAGAATGAAAGAAGCGAAGAAGTTATGCAAGGATCATGGCAAGTGGAAGGACGTTGTCTCTGCCTACCAATATGGGTATGGGGCGTGATGCTATGTATGTACTAACATTTTATCCCTGAGGAGTTTCTATGTTTGAACGCGGTAATCTCAGGAAATACTGGTTTGATTGAAAAATTATTTTAGCATAAGATAGCCTATAAGGTGATCTATATAAAAAGCTATATGGCATCACGTTTAAATCAATAGGGGAAAATTTATGAAATGAAAAACATTGGTGGTGGAATAAATATATTTCTGCCATCATATTTTATCGTAACTACACCAAGTATTTAATTATAAATAATATGAAAGTTTCTATTATATATACAATTAATTATAAATATAGTTATTAATGCTTCGATTGTTATATATTAATCATTAAAAACGATATTTCGAGTTATTCCTTTTGAGAGCTTCGGTAGCGTGCGTTACGTAAACGGTTGAAGTTACATAAAAATCACCCCCCGGGCCGTATCGACGCCGTTGCCACCGGCGGCGACCCCAACGGATCCTCAACCGGCCCTCTCAACCACTACCCCAGCGCGCTCTCCAAGTAGAGAACGCGGCCGAGCGCCGACCAAGGCGCCCAACACTATGCCCTCCACAGTAAGACCACAACCAACTGGTCAGCGGTCAGAATCCATAAAACAGCTCATTGAAGCTTTACAGGCCGTCGCGGAGTTGTGTTCGGCTTACTACAGTGACCGGGACCTCACCGACCCGTTGGCCAAAGCCCTCAGGAGCATAATCGCCATAGAAGACACCCTAGGCCATTAAAATCCCACACTGTCGGCACTGCGGGGACGAAGTCTCAGGAGTTCGGGAAAGAAGAGCAGCACCATGTGAATCGAAATTGAGAGGCAACACCACAAGGCCCTAGCCCTAAGCCCTATCCGCACATCTACGATGGGCAAAAGTATCGGGTAATGAGGCTCAGCCTCGAGGCCCGTACCCACTAGTATTCTAGTGAAGACAGCCCTCTATCTATAAAAATCATGTTTGAAGGAATTGTTTCTCTTTATTTAAGGTTAACTCACTATAACCTTTTTTGTGATAATAAAATTTGTTCTTTCAAACTGTGATGCAAACAAAGTTCCGTTCTTCAATAAACAAACATTTCATTTCGATTGTATGAAAAATTTAATCGACATTTTTATCGTTATTAGAAGAATTCTCTATGAAGTTTAAGAAAACGTCCAGTATATTGCAATTAAAACCTAATGTTGTTAATTGAAATTGCAAGATTAAGATCTTTTATTTGTATTTGACAAACGTACAAGCTACTAGCGAGTAGAGAGTTAAAGATCAGTTAAATTTCTATTAACATTTGATTAATAATTGAGAAAGCAACGTGTACTTAAGAATATAGCCATATTTAAAGTAATTTTAAAGGAGTAAGTGACAACATGAGTAACAAACACTTAAAGTATAATTTTACTTTTGATTTGGAGTTTTTATACTAATTTAATAGCGAATTCTTCATCATACTGTATTAACTTATAGTATATCCATACTGTATCCATTAACAACTCATTAACTGCAAGTGAATTAAACATTTCATTGGTATTATGCTATATTGCTATGAAACTTATGATATGCATTATTGGTAAGTATATTGTTTATTTACATTAAAACAAGTTAAACCTGAGAGATGATTTTTATATACGGCATAATAAAACAACAGCGAATAGTAAAACTTCTAATATTTATATTATCAGTAATAATAAAGCCCACAATATAAATGTTGAAGACGTATTCCTAAACATCAATGAAATATACAAGACAATATCAAAAGATAATTGTTTTAAACTTAAATTTTCGTGGTTTATTAACATATTGACTATTTGAACGGGTACATATCACGATGGCGATTTTTTTAATTTTTAATTTTTAATTTTGGCAAAATTAAAAATTAAAAATTAAAAATCGCCATCGTGATATGTACCCGTTCAAATAGGCAAAATTAAAAATTAAAAATTAAAAATCGCCATCGTGATATGTACCCGTTCAAATAGTCAATATCAAAAGATAATATGAAAAATGGAGAAGTTTTGGATAAACAAATCAACGACGTCGTTAAAGACACATATATCAATGTAGATTAATCATACTAAACGCTTCCAATGATATAATAGAATATATAATATCTCTTTAATTGCAAACGATACAAATAATACTTATACTATTGCAGCAGCAAGTCGTAAAACTTCTAATATTTGTATTATCAGTAATAATAAAGCCCCCAATTTAAATGTGAAAGATGTGTTTCTGAAACTTAATAATATATGCAAAATAATATGTAATATTGGTGTACTGGTTAAAAATATAAACATTAGTTTGGATAATATAAATACTAGAAAAATAACTGAAAAACTTTTGAATTTTTTTAATAATAATCTAACCCTTAATTTAAATGTGGGAAACGTATTCCAAAAAATCAATGATATATACGAAGCGGTGTCAAAAGATAATATAAAAAATAAAGATTTAAATGAACAAATCGACGTCTTGGTTAGAGACAGATACATCAATGTAGATAAGGTTAATATAAATAAAAGAACTGACAAAGTTTTAATCATATCAGCCCTCAATTTAAGTCTAAGAGCCAAATATTTATTTAGGGATCCACTATAATCTTTATTTCGTATTGCATAAATCACTCACGGCCTCATGACAAAAGGTTTGCCAACAACGATTGAAAATTGATTACTTATTGCATCTTGAAAAAATTTGGTCCAATTTACTTGAAATTTAGAATTACGTATTGCTTTTATGACATAGACTCACCAACAACAGGTTTTCCACTGGATCAAGAACTATTAGATAACACTTAAGGTAACAGATAGTTGACTAATATACTTGCTTACGTTTTAGTATTAATAAATGCCCCCAATTCAAATGTGGGCGACGACGGCCCAAAACTCAATGAAATCTTCAAAACACTATCAGAAGATATCGAAGAAAACAAAGATCTCCCAAAACAACCTGACGTTCTAGTTAAAGATATAGACATAAATCTAGAAACTTTGAACATAAGCAAAATAGCTGAAAAGTTTAAAGGAGTTCCCGCTTCCTTCATTGGAAATATCACGGATGATAAGAATGTTTTGCTAAAAGAATACAAGACTAGACGCCTGGCTTGGATCGGGACGAATGCTCAATGGTTGAACGCTTCCAAAGTGTTGGTGAAAAACAAAATTTTCGACCTGATGCTGCAAACGATTTACATGGCGCGACACAAAATCAAACAAGTGGAAACGGAGGCTTATTACAACCCAAAGGACACTTCGTATCGTATTGCATTTCTTTATAGAAGGTTGCGAAGAATTTGGAAGAAGATGCTGGATTTGTACGCGACAATGATCAATAATCAGTATGTTCTATTGAATATCATAAAAGTATCTATACTGATATTACAAAACTGAAGAATTTATTATTTTGATGGCGATGGATTTATCGAGAAAGTCAAAAGGCTATACATCATCAAGTAGTAGAAGCGGTGCACTGGCTTTGTAAATTCAAACCACTACATATAATTTACCAAAAGAGCTTTAATGGTTCAATGGAGAGACAACTAGAATCTAGTTAGAGTCAGGTTTTTCTTTTTATTGATAACCTGATGATAAATGATGATACGTTTTAAGATGGTATAGTTTAAATTTCGCATGAGGTTTCAGTCGTGGCTAGTTACACCCTAAAAACAAACATCGCCAAATATTGAATACGAATGATATAGATCATTAGATGTAAATTACCTCTTTTTTTAGATCTGATTGTGATCTCACCTGATCATACAGTCTAAGATGGAAGAGCTATAAACTGGGAAGACATGACACCTAAATATACGGTGGCACGCTTTTGCTGGTAGGGTGGTAACTAGCCTCATTACGAGGTTAAATCCCAGCCATCTTAAAATTTATCATTATTTACCATCAGGTCTGCGATAAAGAAGAAACCCTAACTCGTAACAAGACTACTTCCATTGGACCATTAAGAAGCCACGATGTCTTTGTGGTGAGATTCATGGAATCTTATTCAGAGAAGTCCCACGTTTGGACCACTGAGTTTCATTTTATAAGAAGGAAAGTTAAGTACTTGATTGTTCTATCCAAACCATAGGTAAAGGAAAATATCATGAGGAAATCTACATATTCCAGGAGTAATTCTGGGATATGTGCTGCAGGATAGGCTGGTGGGTAATTGCTCTTAAAACCATCTACACATATAGTGAAGAGGCCTTTTTTTTTCTGGCTGGGAAATACTTTTGCGCACCCCTGCCACTAAGCAGGGAGTGTGGGACTCACCGGCGAGGCCAGAATACCCACTAAAACCCAGAGTGAAGAGGCCTATGCCTACCAGAGGTTAATTAAAAAGCTGAAATTTACTTTACTTTTCATTTTTTCTAAATTCAGGGATAAAGCAAAAGGCAAATTTATTTATATCGACCCATTCCTGGTTCTTCATCATAAGGCTGCTAAATTACACGTGGACTTCCTGTACATATGGTGGGTCGTGATGAGAATGCACGAGCGATATGAAATTCGTCACGGGATCCCCAATACGAGACCAGACATGCAGGGAATGTATATTATACCATCGCCTGTACCAGCATAATATTAAATCATTAAACAAACAAACTTTCTTTATTCTTTTCTAATTCCTACTTTTTAGTTATACTCTCCCTTATTATTTGCGATAATTTATAATGATGATATTGGTGCAGGCTACAAATATTACGAGGACATAGGTTTGGGCTACAAATGTTATGATGATATTGGTGCAGGCTACAAATATTACGAGGATATAGGTTTGGGCTACAAATGTTATGATGATATTGGTGCAGGCTACAAATATTACGAGGATATAGGTTTGGGCTACAAATGTTATGATGATATTGGTGCAGGCTACAAATATTACGAGGATATAGGTTTGGGCTACAAATGTTATGATGATATTGGTGCAGGCTACAAATATTACGAGGATATAGGTTTGGGCTACAAATGTTATGATGATATTGGTGCAGGCTACAAATATTACGAGGATATAGGTTTGGGCTACAAATGTTATGATGATATTGGAGCAGGCTACTAATATTACGAGGATATAGGTTTGGGCTACAAATGTTATGATGATATAGAAGCAGTCTACAAATATTAAGGGGATATAGGTTTGGGCTACAAATGTTATGATGATATAGAAGCAGTCTACAAATATGAAGGGGATATAGGTTTGGGCTACAAATGTTATGATGATATTGGAGCAGGCTACTTATATTACGAGGATATAGGTTTGGGTTACAAATGTTAGGATGATATCTCCTATCAAAATCGGCTTACTTAAAGGTGATATTGACGGCAACAAACAGACTAAATATGTTACGAATTTCTTGCATACATTTTAGAAATTATGAAAGTGTTATCCTTTCGTAACTAACAGACACTTTATCTATACATATAGCTAAAAGTACACTTTAAGTACCGAATTAATTGTGCATCGATTTGTTTCGTAATGTTTACGGATAATAAAAATTTAATTGCATTAGTAGAGAAAATGATATGTAGACATGTTCCCAGCATTATATTTTATAATGGCATTATTTCAATGTAAGTTTTTCATAGCTGACAAATTGGTGATGTCATCTGATGGTAAGTGATGATACAGTCTAAAACGGTGGGGTGCTCGCCGATTAAGAGGTAAATTATATCGAAATAGTTGCCACATAAATAGAATGTTTGCTATTTTAACTATTTTCTCGGAATTCAATTCTTTCTTCTTCACACCTTTGGTCTTTCTTTACATTTGTTGCTTTGCCTATGGTACTGATCAGATATTTTTATCATCCATCATTCCATCTTTTTAACCGACTTCAAGAAAAGGAGGAGGTTATAAATTCGTCTGTATTTTTTTTAATATTTGTTACCTCATATCTCCCGACTGGGGGAACCGATCTTGATGATTTTTGAAGGTGCTGCTCGTCATAGGGTTCCATTTTTTAAAAAACCAGTTCAGATGATGGCATCCATGACAAAACCGGATAAGTCTTAAATTTGCGTAAGCTTGTGCGCGACAAATGGACGAATAACTCAAGATCACGCAAACCGATTTTGATAATTCTTTTGTTATTAGAAAGGATATACTTCAAGGGTTGCTTTGTGATAGTTTGGTAAGGTTCTGATGATGGAATCCATGACAAAGTGACGGAACTCTTCAATTCTTAGGAGCAAATCAACGATACTCGGGAGAATCTTCTATAAGCTATCCAGATATTTGAGTCGCTTGCCGTTACTTCGGTATGGTCAAGTGCTAGTCGGAGTTAAATGTGAAGATCAATGGAACTCCTCAACGGCTTACAGTAAAAGTGTGATTTTTGGCAAAATCTATAACTGTTTGTAATCAAATGCCAATGACCTTACGTTTGTTGCTACATTGCAATATTTAAAAGAAAACTTAGCTGACACCGACTCCGAATATAAGAATACGAAGAACACTATAATAGAATACGCAATTATTTCTTTCTTTTTAGAACATATTAATGTATTTGTAAGTTTGTTTTGAAGTCGGTATTATTTTTGTTAAAATTTATATTTATCTCTCATCACGTCCTTGTCTATTATCATTTGACTTTTTTGCAAACTGATTGTAATTTTCGGAGCTTAGTGTTATCTCTTTTTCTTTTCAAGTATATTTTGTCTCCTCAGGCTTCCGTTTTTCCTTCTTCACAGCTTGTCTTTCAACCAAAGCCTCTTCTAACATATGCTATGATGTATCTATATACATCACTTTGGTCCTACTTCTATCTTTAGGTCGTCGTCGCTTCGCTTCATTTGTCTTCCTTTACGTCTATTGCTTCCCCTGCGGCATCCTTCAATTACTATTCACGTCCACTATCCCTTCTTTTCTCTCATCATGTGTCTCGTCCATTGTCATTTCAATTTCCTGCATACTGATTGTAATTTACTAAAATTGGTCTTTTCAATATTCCTTTTAATTGTATTAGTCTCTTCGTCTTATTTGCATCGATGCTTTGCTTTATGTAGCCATTTTGGTCCAACTCTTATCTTCGAATCGTCGTCCCTTAGCTTAATTTGTCTTCCTTTACATCTATTGCATTCCTTGTGGTACCATTCAGTTATTATTCTCAATCATTTTTCCTTCTTTTCGCTCATCATGTGCCTCGGCTATTATCATTGAAATATCCTGACATTGGTATTTTCTTTTATTATTTTTAATTATATTTCGTCTCTTCGTCTTACTCCCAATACACTTATCTGTTGAACACTTTTAGCTTCCTTGACATCTCTTTATTTTGCATTATTTCGCTCAGTGACTAGAATCTCTTCCAAGTTTCTTTCATAACGGAACACAAATGTCTTGCATAGAAGTATAAGTTTGCTGTTCGAGCTGTAACTAGCTACAACCGAAGCCTCCCGTCAGTCCAGACTTAGATAAAAGTAGAAAATTCATCTAACCTAATCAGATATCGTGAAAATGTCGGCATCCATTACTAAGAACAATATTATACTTTGAAATCATCCAATTAAGATGTCCTAATTCAAGAACATTAGAAAGGCTATTAAAAAAATAGAATATACTACAGAATTTCGTGTACTTTCCAGGCTTTATTGATGTAAATACCGAGGTAATTGTCAATATTTCTAAAGTAAACGAAACTATAGGAAATATATTAAAATCCAAGATTACTTTGAACGAAATAGAGAAGAAGGATAATATAACGCTCAACGAAATATACGATGAGTTTCAACTATCCAATAACATCCAAGACTACCTAGATTTCAGCTTGCTAAACCTTGAAGATGTCCAAAATTTATATAAAAAAGCTCAAAAGAAACAGTTCTTAACTGAAACAGAGCTGAATAAAACTGTGGGTAGACGACAGACAAACTGGAAGGAGGCTTACTACGAGAATGCTGTATTCGTAAATAAAAGCTTAGAGCTCATGAAGCAGTCTGTTTATGCGACGAGATACCGCTTGAAGGAGACGAAACCTTTAAGGAAAAGTATGTCAAAGGATTTAACATATAGCGGAGCTCTCATGTACGGGTCCTTGATGCAGTTGAGGCTTAAAATGGACAATATATATACGACAATCAGGAAGCTGGACCCGCATCATGCCAAGTTTATATGGTATCTGACGCTGTACGAGCGCTGTTTGACAATCCATGTCGATGTGGATATGATGGTGGAACGTATGTTTATAGTGCATAAGCAAATTGCAGCGGCGATGTATGGGGGGGGCGAGTATGAGGATGGGAGTTTGGGGGCAACGGGTCCTAGTGTATTCATCAGATAAAGGATATCAAATTCAAATTCAAATTTCATTATTTTAGATTTCAGGGATCATCTGTGTGAAATTTTTGGATTTTTTCACTGGCATAAACATTCTTCAAAATTTTCAAAACGAATTTCGTTTTACTTCGGTCGGTACAGCTTGAACGACAAACACATACGTGTTCGTGTGTGTTTGAGAAGTGTGCTTATATGTATTTGAGTGAATTAGAAGTGTTTCTGTGTGTTTAAGTGTTTGAAAAGTGTTTTACGTGTACTTATATGAGTTTGAGTGTTTTAGAAGTGATTTTCCGTGCTCGTTTGTTAGAGAAGTGTGTTTTGTGTGTATTTGAGTGTCTGAAAAGTGTTTTTTCGTGTACTTATACGAGTGAGTGTTTCAGAAGTGTTTTTGTGTGTTTGAGAAGTGTTTGTGTGTTTGAAAAATGTTTTTTCTTGTACTTATATAAGTCTGAGTGTTTTAGAAGTGTTTTTTGTGTGCTTGTGTGTGTGTTATATAGTCAGAATGTGAACCAATACAGGGAATTGAAAATGCGGCAAATTTTATTTAAAAAAAAAAAACACTTTTTATTATAAAATTAATACGCCTCGGTACAATAAAATTAACAACGTAAGAAAGGAATGCTATAAAACAATACCTTATGTCAAATCTCTAAATAAATAATAAAAATTTGAAAGCATTTCTATCGTTTCAATGAATAATTTGGATAAGTTTCCACATGTAATAAGAGTAAACTACATTACCTCCTTTTGTGTATTTCTAGGTTATAATACCTCTACTGAGTATTAAAATGGAGGTATATACAAAACTACGCAACTATACACGGAAAATACATTTTTTAAAGTAATTTACAAGTAATGTAAAGAAAAAATCACATCGATTATTTATGATTCACTTCAAACTTCAAATGTGATTTCTACTTAAGGCATTACATTTAATACTTATATTTATAAGCTTAAACTTATTACCATAACAGATCTCATCTTGGTGCCCTATTTTTTTCTCGCAAAGCGGTAAAGGATTTTTTCTAACACAGGGATGAAAAGTTGGGACTCTCCGAGTAGAGTTTGTAATCAGTTTTAAACTGCTTTTGACACTTCGATAAACAAATGATTAAGTTAGATTACCGGGAGAAAAAGTGAGCTAGGCGCATCAAAACGGGAGCGAACGAGGCACTTTTATCCCGCACACGGGCACCGAAAAGGTACAAGTAAAAATTTTGTTATTCATACATCAAGAAGTCTCATGTTATGTATTGCCTGGTTCTGTGAGGAATCGGCCGTCTGCCATGAGTGTGGTGCTTCCACAAATTCGGCGCATCACACAAGGGCAGTGTTCCGCATGGGGACCTCAGCGACACGTCTTGGTGTCGCTGATTGGAGGGAACCTCTCGTTGGTGAGCATAGTTGGCGCAATGCTTGCTAACGAGACGGGCTGGAGGGCAGGCGCTACCTTCTGAGAATGCGTAATGTCGCTGAAGGAGGCTTCGGAGAGAGCGAGACAGAATGTCATCGGCGTTCCACCTATCAGACGGAGGACGCGGAGAAGCAGGATGCGTAGATTTGCGTATCTCCTTCCCCCTCCATAAACTATTGATATGAGACGGCTACATCCGGGGTACCAGAGTGGATTGTGTACTCGTACCTCTGGTTCTCTACTCAGGGATGTCGAGGGTTCCGCTGGGTTTTAGTGGGTATTCTGATCTTTCAGTGAGTCCCACACTCCCTACCCGGGGTGCGTAAATGCATTTCCCAGCGACAAAAAAAAGTGACACGTGGTCGCTGACTATGGTCCTCATGCGGAAGCTCAGAGTCACTCAGCGTGCGATGGAGAGGGCTATGCTCGGAGGAGATCCGTAGCAGATTAAAATTCACCGACATAGTCTTACGAATTGGGAACTTGAAGACGCAATGGGTACATAGTCCGAAGGACCGATGGACGTTGAGGGCTAAAGGTGCTGGAGTGGCAAACCCGCATTGGACAGCGCAGTATAGGCAGACCCTTCACAAGGTGGACCGATGGCATAAAGAGGGTCGCCAGTAGCCAGTGGAACCAGGCGGCGCAAGATCGGGCCTTGTGGACGTCATTACGTGAGACCTATGCCCAGCAGTGGACATCCATCGGTTGAAGCTTCGATGACGACGACGACGACAGCGGCGGCAGCGGCGGCCGTGGATGCAAAGTTAAAGGGAGAAAATTTGAGTTAGGCATATGCGCGGCTTTGGATGATAGGTGACTGCGAAGACAAATGAGTTAGACACATGAGCAACAATAGATGCAAGGTCACCAGGAGCAATAATGAGTTAGGCGTATGCGCGGCATTCGATACAACGTTACAGGGAGGACAAGTGAGCTAAACGCATGCGCGGCAATAGAATCAAAACGGAAGCGAACGAGGCACTTTTATCCCGCACAAAGGCACCGAAAAGGTACAAGTAAAAGTTTGTAAATCATCCAATAATTGATAGAACCAGTAGTTTAATATTATACTCGACCTCGGGAAGACTGGAAGACATGGTCCTTCGAGCCGGATGTGAACCAGCGACCTATGGATATACAGACGACATTGATACTGGTGGTATTACTGGAGTAATATTGGACGCGACTTCCTATGTTACATCTTCTGGCGGATTTAACAAAGTTTATTTTGACGGTTACGACGGAACCTTATTTGGTACCCATTATATCATTACGTAGTAGCTATATACTGCTATAAGTGCATATTGTTAGAGATTATTGTTTATTTTTGTAAATAGCATTGTAAACAAATTGGCAACAAAGATTAAGAAGGGTATAGTGCGGACTGTGCCGTGTTTAACATATGGTTGTCGGCGTCCATAGATGCTGCGGGGGCCACCGTAACTGGTAGAAATATCTGTACCTCGATTTTGCATGTACATCCAGACAACATTCACTGCTTAAATACGGCACATGACTGTCACAGGACGTACTCTGACTATAGTAGTGAATATTCGAAGCATTTTTACTTGTAGCCAGCGAAGGGGGGCTCACACTAACAATACTCCTTCTATTGGGTTTGGCAACACTGGTATTGGTGATAATACGGGAATCACGTTTGGTGAGAATAATTCAAACATTACGACTCCCAGTGGTTTAGGCGACGCCAAAGATACTAGTAATTTTGATCCAAACTTGGATAAAGAGGTAGCCAACTCGAGCAGTTGCACAATCCAATCAATGCCCATTAGAATCGATGATAACGGAGCACCTAATAAGCCGGCTTTTACAGTAACAGCTATCTAGAACTAACGACTATTAATAATGGTTGCAATAACATCAATGGACCAGAGACAGGCAAATCTAATACTTTTATTCTCAAATTAGGTAAAGATGCATACGGTTCACAGAACACTACCGTAAACGAAGCCAGAAGTATTCAAACTGATAACCATAACTCAGAGCTCGTTGTTCATATGAAAGATTCTGTTCTGCATGATAAAGTTTTATGTTATGACATCATAAGGTTTTATAGCCATTATCATGCGATAATGGCACGAACTCCGTTGGAGCAAATAAAGAGCTGAGGTCTTTATTACTCAAAGAAAGGCGTGACTATCTATCTGATATTGCAGCTTTGTTAGCGCCTAATGGGACTAACTAGAGTTTAATTACACCACATTCTAGGTCGATTCCACATTCTAGGTTATGGGATGCTGGAATAAAGTCTAAAACCTTCATCTTTAAAGAATAAGTGATCGTTTTAACGCTAATCGAGGCTTGCTTGAAATCGTGACTTATTAGTAGCGTTATCAACAACCATGAAGATCTCTGTACATGGTTCCAGGGCATGTTCTGATTAGGAACACACTATTAATAGCGTCACGCTTCATCATTGCAAAGATTGCATCTTGTGCAAAAATTGGTATAGATGGTCACGGGAATATTTGTAGAATATACAAATGGTTGTACCGAACTAATGAACCCAACGTATGTGATATGGTGAAGGAGGATGATCTTCCACACACACACGTTGGCTTTACGGTATAATTACTCAAAAGCATCCTGATCAAGACAATATCACCAGAGTACACTGAAGTGTAAACAACCAATATACAAATTCACAGCTGTCCACAGTGGCCGATGTGTTAAGTGTCAAATAACTCAACATTAAATAAAATGAATGCTAATTGCCAATAGATGGCGATGTACCAAAAAGTTAATCACATTATGAAAGTTCCTGGCGAGTAAGATAAATATCTAGTAAAATTTTTGTAATAAATCCAGTAAATAACTGAACCACAAGTTTTATTTGATCCTCGACCACGGGAAGCCTACAAGATTATGCATGGTCCTTCGAGCCAGATGTGAACCAGCGACCTATGAATATTTAGGCTACAGTTGTCCAGTTATCGATGGTGCTACCGATAATATCAATGTCACAAAACTAATACTATTGATTGGAAGCAATAATATCGATTTTTTCATTTTATTACTATCGATAGTACCCTTGTATTTAATCAAAAATAGTATTAATACTACCGATAGTTTGATAACTGCCGATATTATCGTTCCCCAATTATAGCTTACGTATTAAGAAGTGCTGTGATGGGTAAGTTATCGATACCATCAATACTATCGAAAGCATTATTCCCAAACTATCGATAGCATATCGATACTATCGATAGTATTGATACCATTGAAGCTATTACTTTCGATACTACTTTTGTATAACAATGCTATTGACCTATATCATAATATCGATACTATTTATAGTCTATCGATAGTTTAGCGATAGGCAACGCTAAATTACAGTAAGATATATACTATTCAAACGACTTTATACACAAAGAAATACTCACTTAAACTTACTATTAAATCTAAGCACTTAAATGAATTAAAATACTTAACTAAGTTAAAATTGATTATATATATTTGATAAGTTATAATCTATCACATTTATATGGCGTTCCGGGCTATATTTATAAAGGAAGCGCATATTTCATATATACAATGATATACAACTAAATTTAGACGCACTTTTACAGTATACGGTTCACTTGATAGTAAGTGAATTCATTGGCAATTTCATATATATGTATTGTAAATTTGCTATAATGAAATTTCGCTGCTTGGAAATAGGACCTCGGATCCCCAGCAGCCGGTGGGGCCATAATAGCGGCTCTCCGTTCTCACTTGGAGCAATGGCTGGGTAGACGACAAGGAGTGCTTTCCTACCGTTTGGTGCAAGTGCTAACCGGTCACGGCTGCATTGGAAAATACCTGCACCAAATCGTTGGCTGTGAGCCGTCGGCCACTTGCCACGTGTGTGGTGCTCCTGTGGACACAGCGCACCACACGGTGGCCGAATGTCGTGCTTGGGCACCTCAGCGCCATCTTCTCTAGCTAGCAAGTATTTTAGGTGCGATGCTTGTCAACGAGCGGGTCTGGAATGCTGTTGCCTCCTTCTGCGAAACTATCATTTCGCTAAAGGAGGCACGGAAAAGAGATAGGGCGAATGCAGCTGAAGCACAGTACCCCAGAAGGAGGGGAATAGGAAACAGGAGACGGAGGTTTATCAAACTCCTTCCCCTGTAACGCACTTTTGGGGCGGCTTCATTCGGAAGGGCCAGAATGGAATGCCACAACGAGCCTTTAGTCCTTCCATTCCAAAATGAAGAGGGCTACGCTGGGTTTTAGTGGGTATTCTGAGACTACGATTCCTCTTAATGGTAAAGGACGTTTAAAAGGACATGCTATAACGTAATTTCGTTATATTAAATAAGAAGAAATAAAAATGCCAATGGATTCTCAGCTAAAAGGGAAGGTATAGCAAAAATGTTGGTCGGACTCTTGTAGCTTTTACAAGCTAAGAAATAAACAATGAATGGTCCTAAAATTGATTATTAGTGTCATCAAAAGGTTTCATAAAAAAATCCTTCGACACAATTATAAATTTGAGTGATGGTACAATTTAAGATGGTACCTGGTGTAAACAACGGTTCCATAATAAATTTTTAGGACCAATTGCAGTCATCGAAGGCAGTTAGATGTTTTCATAAAACGAAATAAATTATTATGTTAATTAACATTAAAATCCGTAATGTACTAGTGTTGGGTAGGACATACATGAAGTCTTACATTTGTCCCGTACGAAACCTCACGAAATGTAAGTACTGTTTGTTCGCGTTAAGAATGCAGTGAGTCATCATTCTAGCCTCGCCCCCTAACCAATCAAATTGCAAGGTCAGTGACCCCTTGAAGTGGTACAAACTAGTGGAAAAAACTGTGCTTGTGCAAATTTTATGTCCTGGTATTCCGCTTTAAACACAATTAAAAAAACAAAATTTGTGTGCAAATCACATATTGGCTTCAAGATAACGAAAAGCATTTATAATATATCGAATAGTATTGAAAGGACTAATGCCCGAGATTAGGGGACCCCTTATAGAAACAATCCCCATAGCTGGCCTTAAATGTACTTAGGGAATTTTTATTTGTACTCTTTATTGCACATTAAGAAAAACTTTCAAGTAATATAAAAACAAATGTATAAAAGGCGGTCTTAACGCTAGATAGCGGTTTGTTCCGGACAACTTTTGGGTTTAAAAAGCTTTAGCATAAACACAATATGCCTTAGCTAAAAAACAATCACCTTAAATGGTCACTAAATGTACATAGGGAGCCCCCTTATCTATTCAAACAACACCTTAAATAGTTCCTTACAATGACAGAAACTGTATAACGCTTAACCTATCTCACTCTCTCCTAAGTTCAATGTATGTATCTGTCTCTCTTTACTGTCGCATTTTCGTTTCATCGACTTTCAAATCACAACGATGCCAATGAAGTTAATGACCTTGAATTCAAGCCATTTGAATCACTGTCTATGTTATTTAAGACCAAAAACTGTCAATCATATATTAATGACATTATAGCAGCATTTTGAAATATGAATTATTACCAATTATGCAATTGCTTCTATATATCAGTTAAAAGACATTTGTTTCTCTTAAATATATAGAATAAGAGTACCATTATTTTTAAATAAATAAAAAAAATTATAAAAGGCGGTCTTAACGCTAGATAGCGGTTTCTTCCGGATAACCCTTGGGTTTAAAAAGCTATAGCATAAACACAATATTCCTTAGCTAAAAAACAATCCCCTTAAATGGTCACTAAATGTACTTAGGGAACCCCTTATCTATACAAACAATCCCCTTAATTAGTTCCTAACTGTACTCGGGAGTCATATAAAAGTTAGGGAGTGTTGGAGAAATCAGGAATAAGTATAAGGTTTCATAATATATACGAACATAACAGACACTGTATAACGCTACCTATCTCACTCTCTCCCACGTTCAATATATGTATCTGTCTCTTTTTACTGTCATCATAACGATGCTAAAGAAGTTTTCACTTCAAGGTCAGAGAAACAAAATTAGAATAACAACTTTAAAGATTCTTTTTTATCTACAATTATTTGTAAAAAAAAATGGTTAAAATTGAAAGTAAAAGACATGGGACATTATACTGGCTCAGTGCAAAGAAGAGGCTACTCTTACAAACTCATTTTCAAATCATGTCCTACCCAACACGTGATTATAAAATAGACATATTTTAATCTAGACTTATCCGAAAATATCAAGCTTCACTAATATCATAGTAAATGTCCAATTGTAAATGATTCACATACCTACGTCTGCAGAAATTCTAAGACTAATTAATAAATACTCTACAGTATATAATTAATCTATATTACTAAATGCCTAACCTCAAAAATAATATGCAAATGAAATGTTAAATCACATGAATGATCAAGCGTCGGGTATCCAGAGCAATGAAATATTAAAAAAAACATCTGTCATTAGCTCACACGGTTGTTCTAAATTTAAAATTTCAGTTTGCATAGAACGCATCTTTATTGATAAAATTTAAAATTAAATTACAATAATAAAAATTTTAAAACTTACTCTCGAATTAAATTAATAGAGCTGTCTTTTTAATTCTAAATTTTCTTTACAGGGCAGTTCTAAATTTAAAATTTCCATTTCTTTTGAACGCATCTTTATTAATATAATTTGATATGAAATTAATAAAATTTGAAACTTAGTGATTAAAATAAATTAATTAATAATTAAATATTTAATATCGAATTAAATTAATAAAGACATTCTCGCTTTTAATTTGTAACACTCAAGTATTCCACATTTAAATATTTAACGTTCCAAATTCAAATTTTGAGATTCGTGACTAATACGGGAATTGAAACAGATTAAATAATTCTCTATTTAAATTGTATATGTATGTTTTTAATAACGTTATAATGGCCTTGAATCAAGCCATTTGAAGCATTGTCTATGTTATTTAAGACCAAAAACTGTCATAATCATTTATTTATGACATTATAGCAGAGTTTTGAAGTATGAATTATTATCAAGACATTTGTTTCTTTTAAATATAAAGAAAAGAAAAAAGTGCCAATTATATAAAAAAAAAAAATTATGTTTGGAATATAGATCACAGACATTATGTAAAATTTTGTTTCTTTAACACCTTGTTTGTGGAAAATCTCTGAGTAAAAAAGCACAATACGTATTAAATATAATACTAATAGGTACATTGTGAATCCTTATACTTAATTTTAGTATATCGACGCTGGAAATCAAACACGTAGTGATCCACAATACCAAAATTGTTTATAAGAACTAGATCATAAATTTCTCGAATAAAAAAAAATCGAAATATCAATCATAGGTTTCCCGTTTTTGAAGTGAAATAATCATAAATCTCCCCAATTTTGAGACAAATAGTAATAAAATCAATTCACGAACTTCCCGAATTTAAAGTTAAATAATCATAAAATCAATCATGAATTTCCTGAACTTTTAATCAAATAATTACATAATCAATCATAGTTTTTCCTAACTTAAGATAAATAATCATAAATCTTCCGAATTTGAGATATTTAATCACAAAATCTATCATGAATTAATTAAAATTCGATTTCAATTTAAATAATCATAAATCTCCCAAATTTTGAGACAAATAATCATAAAAGCAATCACGAATTATCTGAATTTAAAATTATTAAGTTTAAATTCGGAAAGTTCTTGATCTTAAATACAATCATGAATGTCCTGAATTTTGAATTAAAGAATCATAAAAACAATCATAAATTTCCCGAAGTTTAAGTGAAATAATTACAAAATCAACAATATTTTTTCACAATTTTACAAATAATCATCAATCATCCGAATTCCCGAATTTTAATTAAATTAATTATAAAATTAATCATGAGTAAAATTCCTTTATAATGTCACTGAAAAAGAGTTTTTTTTTAATACATTAAATTGATATTGAATAATTGTAAAAAAAATCACTAGTATTTGTATTGTACTACGTAACAGTTGACTAAGACTAAGGTACTTGGCTGCAGACAGTCGGGATGTGAACCGGCGACCCTCACTGTGCTTTCGGCTTCTGAGGCGCCTCCACAAATCTCAACGACAAATCCGACTTGTGGAAGTACTTCATGAACTCATCTGCAAAAGAAAATATAATAATAAGGAAACAAGCTGACGCGGCAAACTTCGTACCGCCTCAGAATCAATAAATAAAAAAAAATTCGTAATAAAAAAACGACCTTTACGTCCAGATTCCCGCCACAGTCTGTCAGATATTACAGTAGCGATCGGAAATTGTTAGTTGTCAATGTCAAATGTCAAAAACAAATGAAAAAAAAAAACAAAATTGTTCTTTTAAATGCAATATGATTTATAAACGGCAGAAGAAACATCACATGTGTAGAAAAGCATTTATTACACGGAAAAAATAGATCAAATAACGTTTATTACTTGGTAGCATAGACAAGATAGACACAATATCATAGACACAAGCGTCACACAAAAAGTTTATAAAAGTAGCAGCCCATTAACGTCCCACTGCTGGGCACAGGCCTCCTCACTCCGAGGAGCGAGGGTTTTTAGAGCATAGACCCACCACGCTGCTCCACTGCGGATTGGCAGGCATAGTACACAAGTGCACTCTCTATTCCTTCACTCTCATAGTCCGATGTGACGGGAATCCGACACGACCGGAGAGAGATCAGGCGCAGGACCGACGGCTTAACGTGCTCTCCGAGGCACGGGGGTGGATCACACCGCCAACTTCCCAACTTCGGGCAAATATTGAGAAAATCTTAATAGAAAACTCAATATTGGTTTTTGAATTGGCCCGACCCGGGACTCGAACCCAGGACCTCATGTCTGTAGTCGAACATGCTAACCACTAGACCAATGAGGCAGTCCAAGAAATTTATGATTACCGTAAACTACTAGTTTCATATTCCTACGAAACATTTGACATTCAAAACCTAAAACATTAATAATATACACTTTTATTAAAAAAAAAACCATTTGATTTCTGAACGATTATTGTATTACATAGATTTCTAAACGACGGAACGAACATCAAATATTTGACAGGTATAGTTTCTGAAGGAAAGCGAAATCGTGGTTTTTATTATATTCAAGTATTTTTTTTTTTCTTATTTAGTCACCTTTTAAACCTTCGCTGGACTTATATAATAAATCTCGCAACAAACTAATAATATGACCAGTCGGTCAACAAAGCCGAGAATTCCACCTTGATTAGTAATTATACTATACCGTAGGTTATGTATCCTTTTCCGTCCACGTCCACTTGCCGGAAGGTGTTGTGAGCTTCCTCGTGAGACAGGCCCAGACACCTGGTCCCCACCTCCTCGAAGTTGTGAGGCCGCAAGCGACGACAGCTCGTCACATCGTACACCTGGAACACGATTCAAAGAGGATTAACAAAAAATCACTTTGAATCTGGTCAAAAAATCAACAATTAGGACCACTGAAATGATTAGGACAAAGGATGACAGCGTTTGTTGTGGGACTATGCCATTTTTTTTAAACACTAATACCATAATTATAATGAATAATCACCGAAGTAGCATCTTGTAGTAGTCAATAAAATTGTATCTGATAATAATCACTAAAACTGTATTTGGTGGTAATTACTAAAATTGCATCTGGTAATCACTGAAACAGTATCTGGTAGTAACTGCTAAATTTGTATCTGGTAGTTATCACTAAAATAGTATCTAGTTGTAATAAAAATTGCATCTCGTAGCAATCACTAAAATTGCATCTGGTAGTAATTACTGAAATAGTATCTGATAGTAGCTGCTAAATTTGTATCTGGTAGTTATCACTAAAATTGTATCTGGTACCAATAACTAAAATTTTACCTTGTAGTAATCACTAAAAGTGTATCTGGTAGTAATTTATTAAGCAAAGGATGACTGCGTTTGTTGTAGGACTATATCATTTTTTTAAAACACAGATACAATAACTAGAAGGATTATAAGTTTCCTGGTATAAGTAATCACCGAAATAGCATCTGGTAGCAATTACTAAAATTGTATCTGATAGTAATCAAAATTGCATCTGATTGCAATCACTAAAATTGCATCTGGCAGCAAGACTAAAATTTTATTTTGTAGTAATCATTAAATTTGTATCTGGTAGGTATTACTAAAAGTATATCTGGTAGTAATTTATTAAATTTATTAAGCAAAGGATGACTGCGTTTTTTGTGGAACCATCTCATTTTTTTAAAACACTGATACAATAATTAGAAGGATTATAAATTTCCTGGTATAAGTAATAACCGAAATAGCATCTTGTAGTAATCACTAAAATTGTATCTGGTAGTAATTACTAAAATTGATGTAGTAATAATCACTAAAATTGTATCTGGTGGTAATTACTAAAATTGTATTTAGTAGTAATCACCAAAATTGTATAGCATAGATGTTTATTTTCGGAGTTATATTATAAAAAGGATTGGGAATCAACCAACGACTTGTTAAGGTTTACCTTAAAGGCGCATTCCATAAGTTCTTTGGTGGAAGTACTTGGTAACGTCAGAAACACAGCACACATCAGGTAGTCAGAAAAGTCAACTAACCCAAGAGTTCTCTGAAAATAGCATTAAAATTAAGATCTCCTAACCTAGCTTTGTTCATAGTGACTAATCTCAAGCAGAGATTAGAAAGATTAAAAATTAAAAGAAAATTGACACTAAATCTGATTTTTCTAGGTCAGCAAATGGTTCGATAATATGCCCAAACTATTTAGACTTAAATTGTATCATTACTTATATAATGTATTCACATATACAACTGACTTCGCTTAAGAATTCAAAAATAATGAAGCTCACGTTTTGGAATATTAAGTACAGACGTGTCGAACAAAACTCACGTTTTCCTATATTTTCTTTTAGTATATCGAACAAAAGATAATGGAAAATACTCGTTTTCCATTACTTTCAATGTGAATATCGAACAAAAAAGTATTAATAGAATCTCACATTTTGGAATAATTTCAGTAGGTACATCGAACAAACAATGTTGAACAAACTGATAATAAAAAGACTCACACTTCTCGAATATTATGCAAAGACATATCGAACAATAAATTATGAAAAAACACTCACGTCTACAAATACTTGGCGAAGATGTCTAAAACAGATAATAGTTAAAAAGAGCTCACTTTTTCGTATAATCTCAATCTCATCAAACAAAAAGAAATGAACAAAAGCTCACGTTTTCAAATATTTTGTAGAGGCGTATCGAGCGGGTATCGAAGGGCACACCCAGTCTCTCCGCGAACTCCTCTTTGGAGACCCACCTCATTGCGCCACGCAGACCCTGGTGGGCCAGCTCCAGCTCCATTTGACTCAGGGTCAATCTAAAAACAAATACTCCTTTCAAAGCCAAGAATCACAAATTTCCTTTTCATAATGCTACGAATAGTCACTTCCCTAGAAGAAGCCCTCAGTTCGATTTCCATCAAGATCTAGACCTGGTGGAAAACCCTAACTGTGGTTCTAGTTCAATCAATCTGCAAATACGTGATACCACACAAAAAATTACTTTCCTTACAATGACTTTGTAGAAACCATAAAAGATAAATCACACCGCCACCATCTTAGACTTACCACCAGGTGAGTTTAAAAACAACAAATGATGGAAAATTAACAGAGAAGATCCCTCTATTATACATATAACAAGAAAAAAATTATTTTGCATTAATGACATGCAAGCAAAAATTGTATAGAATATTAACGTCTACGTGCATGTGGACCTGTGTCTCTACGTGTGTGTGTATATACGTGCATGTGTGGCTGTGTGGCTGTGTGTCTACGTGCGTATGTGCATGTGTATTTATTTGTCTACGTGCGTGTGTGACTGTGTGTCTACGTGCGTATGTGCGTGTGTCTACTGCGTGCATGTGTGTGTGCGTGCGTGTATGTTTATCATGTACGTGCGTCCGTAGATGTATATTTGCCTGCGCGGATGAGTTTGTGCATAGATAACTCTCACCCAAGCAGTGTCCTCAGTTCGTTGATCTCTCTAACATGCGCTCCTCCAGGGATGCCCATCTGCTTGGCCTGCGCTATGAGCCGGCAGTCATCATACGTGTAATCCAACACAGGTATACCTAATGCCCTGAAAACAATATTATTAACATTCCAAATTCGACGATTCAAACGTGTTTTATAATTCGTTCGTAACAATATTTACTTCGCCATAACAGCTCTGACATTTCTTGCGTACAACTTCGGATCCTTCTTCTCCTCTTCACTGGGATAGTACACCGGCAGGAACTCGATCTCGCAGGAGCTATGCACTTGTGTCAGCGTCAGCCATAACAGTTTCAAACTGAAAATGGTATACATTTCTTACAGAAGTAACGCAGCTGGATTGGGTCGAATTATCTTTTTTTATATAATATATTTTACATAAAAGTCCTACATAAGTCATAAGTAATAGTGGAAATTACCAATTTTTTGTGTTAGTCGTAATTTTTAAGATTAACAATATATTTTCCGAAATAAATAACATAGATTGATATCTACTTACGCTCCAGGTCCATCCCAAGTCCAGGTGACGGTATCCCGTGCATTGGGATAGCGGATAGTCACGGGCTGGACAGGTACTCCGGGATAAAACCCACCAGGCTTAAACGTTATCAAGCACGATCTATTCGTACATGTGCCTTCTGGGAATATTAGTACCTGAAAAAGTTGATGATGATGATAACCATTGAAAGTAAAACTTTTAACTTATTATAATGTTAAGGATTTGACAACGGGTTAGCAACTTTTATCATAGAAAGGGCCACAAATGTTATGAGAATATTCTGTCTGGTCACACATGTTATGAAAATATTTTGGCTGCTTGCAAATGTTATGAAAATATTCTGGCGGACCACAAATATTATAGGAATATTTTGGCTGGTCACAATTGCTTGAGAATGTTTTGGGTAGTCACAGATGTTATAAGAATATTCTGGCGGGCCACAAATGTTATAAGAATAGTTTGGCTGGTCACAAATGTTATCAGAATATCTTGGCTGCACGCAAATGTTATGAGAATATTTTGATTGCTCACAATTTGTTATGGAAATATTTTGGCTGGATACAAATGTTATAAGAATATTTTGGCTGCTCACAAATATTATGAGAATATTTATTATATATTATAATATAATAGAATAAAAATAATGAATACACACTTGTGGCCAGTCTTCCTTTGAAGTGGCTCTCTCAATGATCTCCCTAATTGTGTTTTGCCGGGAGTTCGGGTCATCCCTCCACACGTACACGGGCTGAGTGTAATTTATTAATTCTGAAATAAATAAATAAAGACATTTATTAAATTAAGGATTCAAATTTAATTTTATCCAACGAATATTTGGCGCCATAAATATCAAAGCGTGTTAAAATTTTGACGACCTCGAAATGACCTTGGCATAATGGTGCGATAATTCGCTTTGGAGTTAAAGCTCCGTGTTTTGTTAAATATAGGAAATGTTTGCTTAAAGTATAAAAATTCACAGCGTTTTTTATATAATACAATACTTGGCTTTACAAATATAATCGCGTGTAAAAATTTTGATCACCTCAATGTTACAATGGTGCAATTACTCACTTCGAAGTAAAAGCCTCATATTTAAATTATTACAGGTAATTATTTTAGATGTTATTCTCATAGATCTCAAATAGATAATGCCCAGACATCAAAAATTAAAAAGGGATAAATCGCAGAAAAACTGGTTTAGTGGTTAGCATGTTCGACTACAGACATGAGGTCCTGGGTTCGAGTCCCGGGTCGGGCCAATTCAAAGATCAATATTGAGTTTTCTATTAAGATTTTCTCAATATTTGCCCGAAGTTGGGAAGTTGCCGGTGTGATCCACCCCCGAGCCTCGGAGAGCACGTTAAGCCGTCGGTCCTGCGCCTGATCCATCTCCGGTCGGGTCGGATTCCCGTCACATATTACTATGAGAGTGAAGGAATAGAGAGTGCACTTGTGTACTATGCCTACAAATCCGCAGTGGAGCAGCGTGGTGAGTCTATGCTCTAAAAACCCTCGCTCCTTTTAGTGAGGAGGCCTGTGCCCAGCATTGGGGCGTTACTGGGCTGCTGCTTACTTTTACTATCCAAAAATTACACACAAAAAAGATAAAACGACTGTCCTTATACATATCCCTCCCATAACAGAAGTGTGAACTTCTTTTCAATTTCATAAAATATCTAGCTGTTCCCGCTCCTTGGGCATGACAGCAAGACAACATAATGAGTCAAAGTAGTTTTAGTACAGGGCGGTCTTATGCCTGTATAACGATCGGGACGACCGGTGATAACGTTTCATTGTTTGATGTATTACATGTAGTAAGGAAATCAACGTACAAATGAAGCAGTACATGTACCCGACAAAAATCAGGCTATAAATGTTAACTGGAGATGCCTAAGTCGCACAATAGTTACGACTGGAGCGCGGTATGTTTCATCCAATCGGAGGCCGTTAATAAAACCAACAAAAGAAAACTATCATCTGTCGCACGATTATTTTACTTCAGACGCTTTATATGGAGTAATGGTGGAATGGAAACTGCTGTTATGGAAACATCTTCTAGAGAAAATCGCTAATTAGCTTTATTGTTTTCAGAACAGCAGTTTCGTACCGATTTCTTGTAGACCTTCTTCAAGGAGAGATAAGATAAGCTGTGTTTAGATAAGTAGCAGCCCATTGCCATCTCATTGCTGGGCACAGTGGGATGGGTTGCCAACCCATCCAACAATACCGTGTGACCTTTGCTAGTGACATTCAATTTGAAACACGTGAAGCCAGAAATACAATATAACGGGGATAAACTCCAAAATCCTCACGTGTCTTATTATATATTATTTTCATGATTATAACACTGACGTTAAAAATGCTATAAATAATTTCACAGCATGCCAATGACGTGAAGTACTTCAGACGCATTACCGAAATACACTTTTGTTTATATGCAATCTGCGAAAATAGCCGGGGCAATTACAATATCGTTACAAATCACTGAAAGGTTTGCATATAAATAAGTAAATGGAATAATTTATCATCCAATCGCTGAAGTAAAAGTTTTTAAACTGTTGTTGATCAAACTAGTCTAGCCTAATTTTGTCTCGCATATAAAATTTACGACCACAAACTATTCAAATATATATAAAGATAAACGTATATGTTGTTTTCAAAAGAAATATGTATTGATAAAATTTTTATTACCTAAACCATTTTCATAATGAAGTGCGAGTCTGAGGAGCTTAGATGGAGCACACAGCTGATTATAAAACTTGATCCAAAAACCCAATGTTAACGATGAATCGCTTAATAAATTCAAAGTCTTTGTTAAATGAAAGCCAATTGAAAAATCGCAATACTATGTGAATGCTTAGGCGATGAACAAACGTGGGAGCGAATGAATTGCTCCAATTTAAGCAGAATAAATGAAAATGGTAAATGGCCAGACTGAGTTGAGGGCTCTCTTCAAGTCAAGGAATTCTCGTAACTTTAGATTTTAAGACATAAATTGCAAATAACATGAAAATTGACCAACCCAGAAAACGAATCTAAAACCCCATGATCTATATGCAAACAAACTGATAGCCTGATAAATTTGTAGCCAAATTAAGCAATCTTATATCTAGTTAGATAAATAAAACAATGGCAAACCCTAGCTTTTGTGAATGATATTCAATTTAAATACACGCAAACACGTGTGCTAGTATAAAAATAGTTCGACCTCACGTGTCTTTTAATATATTATTATCATCATTAAATTATAGTATATTGTAGTTAAGGTTATACCGCAAATAGGTTTATTATATATCAATGATGAACACTGCTTCACTGCTCTAGTAATCATCTGGTTCAGCTTTATATTTTGAGGTCTTGACTTCGGCCAGATTGGGCCATTCAAAATTAATATTGACTTTTTCTACTTTAAATCTCACAGTATTTCCTCAAAGTTGATTAGTTGAAAGGAGGTTCGCACCAGTCCAAACTCAAACGAATGAGACAATGCAATTTCCTGAATATGCCCTTTTTTTTCAATAGCAGGATTTCTTTAATCGGAAGTATGGGACTTGCTGAAATCCAGAATACCCACTTAAACCCAGCAGATCCATTCTCATCCATAAGTGAGATTGGCAGAGATTCCCCAGTCTTGTGAACCGAGTAAAAACGACAATCAGGCTCTACAATCCAATTGGGTGAAGCATGAAGTGCATATGTACGTCTTCTGCCACCTAATCTCCACAGAGAGAGAGGGCAACGGCTGCTTCAAACCTTAGCCTTTCACTTGCCTCCCTGATGACGGTCTGGCAAAACAACGCAACCGGCCTCCACTGAATTTCACTAACAAGTATTACAGCAATTATGCTCTCCAGTGAAAGTTTTCCTCTGACCAGCGGAAATAAAATATTCTATAACCAACTAATTGAAAATTCGCATCACAATTTCAATGTGATAAACAAACATGGGAGTAAATTAATTCCTCCAATCTTAATAGTATAAATTAAAATGATAAAAAAGGTTGCCCGACTGAATTTCTTGTGGACACTTTTCAGGACAGGGCGCGAAGGACTTTAGATTTGAAATCATAAATTGGAAATAACATGAAATCGTTATATAACGATTCAAATGTCAAATGTCGCTGGGTACCCCCGTTGGACACACTACCAGAGTATGCTGCACTGTATGAACGCCACATTCATGATAGGCTTTTCCTCTCGGTCAATGATCTGGTGCAGGTACTTGCTGAAACAGGCCGGTCAACACCTGCACCAGTCGACATGTAAGAGATACATTCGCTGTTCGAGACCCAGAATATAGGGCCAGAAATCGAAACCAGAAAGCTAGAACCATCAAAACATTTACCACTGTGTACAAACCTACGTACATGAATAACTGACCTTTGTTAATGTCATCCGAGGCTAACAACGTCACGAATACGTGCGGGTATAATGATATCACCTTGTTCTCGTGTTTTTTTAATCTATGTATTTCATATGACTTTTGAAAACCATTTCTTGAAATGAACGATCCTTTTTTTTGGCAAGACGGGAAAAAAATCCTCATAGGATACCGGGACGCCACGGGCGTCCCGGTTATGCCGGACTCTTACTGGCTAAAACACGACCCGCCATCCTACGCACTATCACAAGTGGCGACGCGACATTTTAGCTATAGAGTAAAGATGAGCACGCCGCCGTGACTCCCCGTGAGGGGCCCCTACCTTGATTCTAAGGATTGAGCTAGCTATGGGGCAGCGCGAAGGCGCGCCGCCCGACAACCTACGGAGCCTCGCTACGTGGGACGACGGCCTCCGCGGTCCGCCGTCCCAGAGGCTAGTGCTAAGGGGGAAGACGGCGGTCCTGGACCGCACGCCTTCTCGCCGGACGCCTACGACGGAGGGCGTGGGCGGCGGGATCCGCCTCCCGACGCCGCTCCGCGGCCTCTTTCAGCGACATCACCTCGTCGCTAAAGGAGGCCACCGCACTCCAACACTCCCTCCGCTCCACCATCGCTCGTACGACGGTGGGCAGAGACACGTCGGTCGACCCTAATGCGACCACTGGGGCAGATCTCTGTCTATCCCAACAGGGGCACACCGCAAGCGTGTGCTCAGCCGTGTCAACGGCGGATCCATACTCGTGGCATTCCTCAGTGGGCTCCCTACGGGCAACCCGGCATAGTTACCTCCCGAAGCACTCGTGCCCCGAGGGGATCTGCGCTAAGTGGAAAGTGATGACGCCGTGACCACGAGACACCCACTGACCAAGGAGCGCAGACACGGCCTCGATCGTCGACCGCCCAGCGCTCGGTTCTCTACCGGTCCCGCCACTTGGTTTGTAGGACCGCCTGCGCCTGGTGCAGCCAGTCCCTTTCATCCCCTGGCAAAGGAGGGTCGCCTCAAATGAGCGATCCTATTTTATCTTTACATACTTTAGAAAACAAAATTTGCGCTAAATGGTTTCAATATAACGAAGCCGGCAGTAAGTTAAAGATAGTTAGGTTAATAATTTCATAGAAATTATTAAATTCATGAGGGTGGAATGAATTTCAAGAGTAAGCCAAATCTATATCTGTATTGTTATTATTAGGTAGTGTAACTTTTTCTTAGATCTTAGCCAATTTAATTCACTATAACATAATGTCTTTTGAGGATGTTAAATTTTCCCTTTACTATAAAAATTTGGATACAATAGCTTGAATTTTATAAAAATGAGTATCAAACGCACAAATACTATAAAACAATCTACGTAATCTAACGCTAAATTGACTTAATCACATAATAAGAAATCGACGTTTCACTTAAGCTTTCAATAAATGCTTCTGTAAAATCTTTAAATTAATGATATATTATAATGAACTGTATTAATAAGTGAACTTTCTTTATAAAAATGTAATCATACAAAAGAAATTTAATGTGTTAAAAGACCTACAGTTATATTTTATCTGAACAAGGACGTTGTAGCATTAAATATGTAACTACACGAGCTAACAAATTTTCGTACAAAGTGCACCTTTAGAGCTCCTCGAACAGAAAATCAATACGAGAACAGCTCACGAATACTTAGTTTCAAACAGTTGTAAACCAGTTCAAGTTTACCACTTTTTGATTGAATTCTATGTTTTCCTTTGACTGCAACATAAATGCCCTTATGTGCTTTTAGATAGAGAGACTCAGATAAATAAGAAAATGCAAATTCCTAAACAAGCTCTGTCAGAAATCAAACTCAAGTTCTCTGCCAATGAAGCATGTCAAAATATAAACGAAGACATGAGTTTCCTCTTCTGCAAATGGTATACAGAAAACCGACATCACGTATTGAGAATTCATTTAATTATGAAGTTACAAATTAACCTAACAGATCCAAGGCTTTTGATGCAACACCTATAAGGAAATAAGGAAATTATCCTTTGTATGTAACTATTGATAGATATCTATAAACATCTGCAAAAGTCAACGATCTCGTAAGGTATGTAGTAGTAATTTCTTATGAAAATATCTTTTGAGTTCCCATCGTTGCAAATATTTACCTTCTAATCGATACATCATAAACATATGTTCTCAAACCTTAACCTAAAAATATACAACAATTTGTTAAGCCACAGCAACTAATAGTTCATAAACTATCAGCCTTGAAAAATGCACACAACACCGGCAAAATAATTTAATCTAAAAATGTAGCAAATTCCAAAACCTGGTTAATGCTTAAAACTAATTTTCATAGTGCACGAGTCCTTTAAATATAAAACATGCTCCACCACCAAATGCCACAACGAAATCTAAAAATAACTAATACCAACACCACAATTTATATAACCATAAAATGCAGGAGGAAAACACCAAATCCACATTTTAGTTTTACACGAGCATGATGCAGAGGAACCAACGAATTCTGATAGTTATATACCATCACCAAAAGATCTCAAAAATCTTCCAAATTAGTTAAGTTAGATCTCCAAAAGAACCACCACCAAATAATCATTACACCTACTTCCAACATAATTGTCCATGCTCTCCTTCCTGACAATGACGGAGGACATCTTGGTAGCGTACACGATGCAGCTGTCCAAGAAGGAGGAGTGTGGGGCTACCACTAGTATCGGTGCCTCCTCACGACTCACTTGCCTGCCTCGGACTATGATGGCCATACCGCCAGCTAGGTACGACATCTTCCCAATGAAACATATCAGGGGTTTCAGAGACCTAGAATTTACGAGAAAGACAAATGCATTAAGTTTTGGTACATCTATGAAATCAAATGAAAATAAAAATTATTACAAATTGTAAGAAATTATATGAGCCGGAGGAACTTTTGGCGAAAAACTTTCAAAATTTATTTGATAGCCATTATTTATTTCTTATACTTTCCTAATTCCTAAATTCTCTATGAAGCATTATACGATGCAGATGTGGGTTTGTAGTATATACTCGTATATCAAATTCAACATTCTGTATTCACCATTTAATTTACAATAATTTCTACCAAATTATTAACTTTTCCATCATTCTTGTTGTTCATGAAGATGTGTTATTATTTGTCTACAAAAATAGTGAAATCGCCAACACTTATGGCAACTTCTACCTGTCCTTACTTAATAAAGAACATTATAAACTCCATCTAGATAATTTTAAAAACATCGTACAATATAGTTTTTAATAACATCAAACAAAAAAAGAGTATTCACTCGTCATGCTATTCAAGAACGTACGCTAACGGTCAGTTATATTAATGACCAAATTATACTATTGTACTGCCAGTGCTTGACCTAAAAATTATGATATTAGATCACGGTGTCAGTGCTAATAAAATGTATAACTAGTGAAAGTCTAAAACCAACTAATCTGCACTTATAATGATGTACGATATTTCGCATGTAACTATTAAGAACTGTATACCATTTGAAGATACCACTCCGGTTTAGAAATAACGGTACAAGATCTCGTCTTAAAAGATTTGTTGCGGTCAAGACGATTGTATTTCTAAACTCTATATGTTACTTTCGACAAATGCATTAACTTCGTTTAAATGATAAGCAAAAAAAGAAGCCGAGTTGTAATGATGTGATACTGATAGATTTTGTATATTCATGGACGTTGAAACAGACAGTGTCTTGTTTAGGTCATGTCGATTTAATATTTTGGTTGTTTGTTATAAAATATATTTTGGCTTCGAATTTGAAGACACAATTAATAATTATATTAATACTTTGGCCCCTCAATATCCATGAATCTCTTACGAAGGTGAGACCAGACTTGAATCTGAAAAAATAGATAATAAGATGACGAGCAAAGACAACTGTACCTAGGTTATATTAGATTAATCTGTAATTGGTAATGTTGGAGTTAACGTAATAACGAACGTGATCGTAACTACCTTTAAAACCAGACTCGAATCTCAGATAACAAATAAGGAGATGATGAGTTATTGTTAATTTTGGAGTTATTAACCAACGTGATTACGACTACATCTGAAACCAGACTTGAATCTCAAGCAACAAATAATGAGACGAGAGAAGTCAAATGTAACTAAGTCATGGTAAATTAACTTATTACTATAATTTTTGGAATCAACTTAATAAACAACGTGATTAAGACTAGCTTTAAAACACGACTTGAATCTTAGATAAAAGATAATGAGATGACGACAAAATTCAACTGGTCATGTTAGATTATTCCGTAATTATTATTTTTGGAATTAATTTAATAACCAACGCGTTTACAAATCGAAAAGTCTTCAATAAATCTTTTAAATTGTACGGTTTGGCCCAGAGCAATTGTTTTCGCTAGAAAATATTTTCTCTCGACAAGTTCATTGAACATTTTATGATGCTGTTAATAGTGGGGATTTTGTCAGAATCCACAACGAAAGCGAAAGCTTTATTGTAGAATTCGATGAACGGCAAAAATATTGTTTTAATTCACTACACCGTTGTTAGCGTCATCGAGTTCATTGCCAAGTTTTTCTGTAGAAGCGATACTAACGACTAGCTAATTGAGTTAAGAGGTAAAAGTCTGTCAAATTGAAATTTTGCATAACAAAATAAATGGGCATTTGGTATTTAAGCAAGCATAAGTACTTCTATTTTAAACCATTTCATCTGGTCTTTTTAAAATGTTAGATATGAAAAATTTTGTTTCCGTACACTGCATGATGGATTTTAAACAAAGATTAGTTTTTTTTAAAAGACGTCATTGTTTTATAAAGAGAGGTGACTGTAATACATCTAAATCAATGACCAAAGTATCAAAGGAAAAAGACATCGAAGCCTGAACACGATGGGCTGAACAAGAAAAAGCAAACGACGTCGGCCATCAACAGAAGCAGGTAGAAAGCAGAGACCAGGTCGCGAATGGCATCTTACCAGGGCCACGATCTTCAGGTATGAAGAAGCGATTATAGAGAGAGAGATCAAAGTAAATGAAATGAATAGAATTAAGCTTTTGATAAACAAAACCACTGGAATGCACACCATTGAAGCGCTCAAAAAGTCTGGTGTAATATTGACGAAATCTTAGGGATTAATTAATGATGCAACTTATTGTAATGATCCTTCGGAGCTATCCGTGAAATTAGATGATGACCTAAAATAATTATTAATGTCATAAACTCAGAATCTCTCTAAAACAAACTACAGAATTTAAAGTGGAAATACCATAAACATTAAAATAACTTTCCAACGATTAAGGAATTCATCTCTTAAATAATTTGTACAAACAGGTATTTTTTTCTGAAAACAAGTGAAAGGAGTTATACGACATGAATCGAGTTATTATATCATCGGTTTTAAGGTAAATATATATATTATTATGTTCATCAATATTAATGTGATATAACTGTCTTTCTGGCGTTTGTACTAGGACCAAGAAGGCATTAGTAGTATCACAATTAGTTAAAGCAAAGCATGAAAGTGTGTAGCCAATACTAAAATCTTTAAATAATTCTATAATATGTACCTATTCGTATTTAATACTATTATAGATTATATTCTCTTTTATAAATAGTACGTAGGTATTTTATGTGTCTTTTCTTTTTTTTTTTGTTGGACTACCTGCTTCTTTAATATTCCGATAGTCCAAGATGTTCGTTTACAGATTTCTTTTTAAATTAGACTGTCTTGGCATGCCGTTTCTTTTTGGTTATTACATATTTTTTATTTTTATGATTTAGGAATAACTTTGCTGGAAAACTTTCAGAATTTTTCCTACTAGAAATCGAATCCAAGACCTCTTTAATCTAATCAAAAGTGTGAACCTTACTAGCAAGCCAGAATCTCCTCTAGAACCCAGTTACTTTAGAGATCCACATTAAAAAACTTAGGGGGCATGAAAGTACAAACTTACGCCTCCCAAGCTCCTGTAAGAAGGGTGAATAAGTGAGAGAGGAGTGTCCATAGCGTCTGTTTTCTGTGTCTCAACGAACATGGGCTTATAGAAGGAAGCCCTCTATTAATTTTTGCTGTTAAGCATTGCGCCAACTACTCCAGTCATCGTTGAGATCATCGCAGCATTCTGGTACGGGGTACGGGCCTCGAGGCAAGGCCTCATTGAAGGAGTATCTTTCCTCGGGCATTCAGTAAATGCCCTGTACTCTTTTTTGCCCGTATTTCATACGGGCTGCATCTTATTTATCCTGGTTAATACCGAAGGGGGTCTGGTTCAGGTGTTGCCACTGCTACCGCGTCATCTTCGCATATCACCTACGTTCGCTGGTGGTGACAGCAGGAGCTCACGAGGCAAAGGACGACCAGTGTTTGCCGTTTTTTTTTGTACTGGCTGGCAATGCCTTAGAAGTGTGCGTGCGGAGAGTTATCCACCTGAACATGCTCCTCGCAAGCTGGTGGAGGGACACCTCTACGGTGGGCGTCCTGGTATCACAATGAATAACTTCATACCTAACATACTTTGGAGCTACTACTGTCAGACGTAGGCAATTGTTCTGCTGCATCTGAACCCTCCTTCTCTGGTATCCTGAGCAGAAAAAGCACCAGTGACGGGTCCCTTCCGACCAACAACAACAATAGATGTCGCTGAAGATCTATAAGCCGGACTTCCTGCTAGAGTGCACTCGCACCATTGAAGCCATCAACTATACATATGCTCGCCATGTCAAAGATGACCAAATATTTCTTACAACGCACTCTAGTCACGTAGTTTTTTTTTTTGTATGACTCAATCTTGTCCAAACCAAGAGGATTGATACGTTTTATGTCGTAACTGGGTCACATTACCTTTGACAATACAAATTGGTTAATATAACATGTCACGATCCTTTGAGCTTTGCAACATGAATAGCTGTCCTTTACAATCTCCTAATCTATATAAAATTGGGGATCTATAGGAAAACGTTCTAGAGATATTTAATAAAGCTAAGTTCACCGCCTCATTGGTCTAGTGGTTAGCATGCTCGACTACAGACATGAGGTCCTGGGTTCGAGTCCCGGGTCGGGCCAATTAAAAAATCAATATTGAGTTTTCTATTAAGATTTTCTCAATATTTGCCCGAAGTTGGGAAGTTGGCGGTGTGATCCACCCCCGTGCCTCGGAGAGCACGTTAAGCCGTCGGTCCTGCGCCTGATCTCTCTCCGGTCGTGTCGGATTCCCGTCACATCGGACTATGAGAGTGAAGGAATAGAGAGTGCACTTGTGTACTATGCCTGCCAACCCGCAGTGGGCCTGTGCTCTAAAAATCCTCGCTCCTCGGAGTGAGGAGGCCTGTGCCCAGCAGTGGGACGTTAAAGGGCTGCTACTTACTTAAAGCTAAGTTCTAAATTTTGATGGATAGCTGCTTGTCATCAGTCATACATTGGAAATAATATAAAACTTATGTTTGACGAGTGAAAATCTATGTAAAAGCCTATTTTATAAAAAATATTTGAACTGAATTTTAATTCATTTATTAAGGCAGCCAAAACAGATCACAATATTTAATAATTCTTAAGTAGTTTACTAAGCGATTATCAAATTTATAAGTTTAAGTATTAGTAAATAAGTATTAGTTTATTAATTTTAGTTTCTATGGATTATAAATATTAGTTTAGTGGTGTTAGTCAGCTTTCTATAACGAGCCTATCGAACCTTGCAATTATATTAATTTATAATATAATCAAGATATTCAATCAATTCAACTGAATTGAAAAGCTCTTTTCCTTGAAAATTGTCAAAGACTACATTATGTATCTATTGGTTATGTTTTATATATATACGACTGAGCTAATATTGAAGATATTTTTATAAATACTTTAACCTCTGTTCACCTAGGTCAATCACACTTTTCGTAATGCTCTTGTCACGAATTCACCAGCTTCAGTTCAGTTAAAACATTCAACAAAATGAACAAAGCCTTATATTGCCAAGGGCGTTACATTTTTTATCCTAAAAGGTCACAGAAATCATCCGTACTCGTTTCCGTAAACATGACGGCTGTTAAAGAGTGATATTATAAAAAAACCAGCAGACATTACATCACGTAAGAGAGATAAATTCCAATCTCGTCCTTCGTAAAAGAAAAGTCAGCTAAGAATAGAAGTTACGAAATTCCACCCGCAAGGGGGGTTGCAGGGGTGTTAACTATTGACTCATCACATAAGGTGTAGGGACTTTGATAGGAATACTCCTCTTACCTTATTATAATCTAACTCTCTATTGCAAAGTTTTGGGAGTACATATTTACTTAAAAAACTTTTTACAGTTTACTAAAAAGTGTAATGAGTTAGAATTCATACTTGATCATGTGACATTCCATATGATTAAATCACACTGCGTCTTGAACACGACCATTTCTCTGAGGAAAGTTCTTACGATCATCATCATTTACTTGCCCTTATTCCACTAGGGGTTGACACAGCATGTTTCCTTTCGCCACTGCACTCTATCCGCTGTCATTTCTATATTCACACCACTTACACACATATCCTCTTTCACACAGGTACCATCATATTTAGGACCCTCTTGCATACATGGCTATCCTTCCTTCTCAAGATATGTCCACACCAGTATAGCCTTAACTTTTCGGGCACTGGTGCTACTTTCACACTTTCTCTAATATACTCATTCCTATTTTATCTAATTTTGTCACTCCACACATCCATCATTCAATTTCCTTTCATTCTCTCCTTTGATGGTCTGATCCATACAGGATGACAGGTCTTACGATCGTCTTATTAATTTTCCCCTTTAGTTTGAGAGCATTGATCATAGTGCAATAATAAATATGGTGTAAAGTAACAATACTTAATAATAGGTATAATATTATGCAAATGTTTCGCGCTTTTACACCATAACTACATACATACATAGCATCACGCCTCATTCGCATAGGGGTGGGCAGAAACAACATCATTCCACTTGCCACGATCCTTGGATATCTCCTTCGCTTCTTTCATTCTCATTAAACCTTTCATACAAGTTCGTCGGTTTAAAGTACTCTTGACTTGACATGCACAGCCAGTCTGGCCCTTTGAGACACCATCTGGCTATTCATAAAGGCGTGCAGAGCACCATTTACCATATTCCCTGCATTCACTCTCCTTTCAATATCACTTTCACATGTTCCATTTTTTGTAAATTTAGATCCCAAGTATACAAATTCTTCCACCTCTTCCACTTGGTCCCCATCTATCATAATATTGCCATTCATCATAGATTCATCTCGTTCAATAAGCATAACTTTCGTTTTGTTTACATTCACTTTCATTCCTTTCCCTTTCAAAGCTTGATTCACAATATATACCATCTCCTGTAGCTCATTAGTGGATGACGCTAGTATTACTTGATCATCAGCGTAAAGTAAACATTTGATGAGTAATTCATTCATTCTTAACCCATACATACTTTCTTTTAAATCTGTCAAACATATTTACTTAACAAATATAAATTAAATTTGTTACATCGATAATCTAGAGCCTGAAAAAGGACTATAAGCTCTTTGCAGTAATACACAGCAAATAGCTCATTGAAGTATATTTGTAAAACAATTTGCCTAAATTAATGAAAATGCTACTCAAAAAAACATTCCACGCAGACGAACTAGTGGGTTCAGCTAGTAATATATACACATATGTCAATATGTATGTATTTTTGGACTATACATTTTATACACCACTTATCTTTATCATGATAAAACTTCCCGAAACCTAAGGTTGCCTAGCAGAAATCGCTACTTAACGTTAAGGCCGGCTTTTTATTCCCTACGATTCATTTATTTTATCTATTTCTTGTATTATTTTTAGTGTAAAATAAAGTATATTCTCTCTCTCCTGCTTAAGATTCAACTGCGGTGTTTTAAAAGCGTGCCTAAGCATAGAGAAAGTCGATTAAAGCCGGGCGCACACAACAGGACGTTGCATGCAACGCGGTACTAAGTGCAGCGGATGTATTGCGTAAGGACGTTAAAGTAGTTTTTTTGTTTAAGCCACTTATGCACAGCTGCATTTATGACAAGGTTTTTCATCGTTTATTAACCCGGCTTGCGTTGGAATGCCATTTGATCTTTACTTATATTATAAATGCTACAGTCACTCTCGTCTGTCGCACCACACTGTTTCACACCAAAACACTACTCAACCGAATTAAATTAAATTTGGTATTCAGATACTCTTAAGCCTGAGTAAGATAATAGGCTATCTTTTACGTAGACAAAATAGGGTTCCCCTTTACTTCCACGGGATCTGGATATAAAATTGAAAAAGGAACAATAACTGAGAGCTGTCCACAAATATTCACCAGATCTACTTGAAATTCGGCATATGTGTTCCTCTCGCGACGTAATCTCTTACTAAGAACGTGTTTACCCATATTAACATGGGATCCGGATATAAGCTAAACTTACTGAGATTTACTTTACCATTCGCCCTTTGATTTGACAATCGTAATACATTTCCTTTCGCAAAACTTGCACAAATAACGGATTTATTATTCAAGAACTATGCAGATAAGACCGAGGTAAACAGCTAGTAGAGTTATATATAATGTTCGATTAACCATTCTCCTGTATGCTTAGTGTTAGATGATTTTTTATAGAAATATATTGTCAAAGAAACGATTCATGTGACAATTACAACAATCTCATCCATAGACATTTAAAGGAACAAATGGCACAACAAAAATAATCCACATATACAAATAAGACTCATTATGCTCATAACATACATAGCCGTCATAAAGTGCTAGTTTTTTTAAGCTCTTTTCTAATGGGCTGACCTGAGGCTTTTTCGTCGTTAAATGATTTAGGGTCAGAAATGTGGGACTTGGCGAGGAAGGAGGCCTTGCAATACCCACTAAAACCCAGAACAACCCTCTTCATCCATAAATGAACCACCACCATTAAACTTCCGCATTTATCCCTAGTGTCCAGGATGAGTCCGATTGAAGATTCACAGAGGGGAAAAGAAGCCCTCAAACACGCTCTGCCTACTACCTTGCCTCCTTTGGCGGTGATCGAGAGAGCCCAATTGCTAGTTATATATAAATAATAAATAAATATGCAAGTTTAACGATATTTCTATAAAACACTTCTATGCCAAATGAAATAATACTATTTTTATTTACTAGCTATACACGTGTCATAAATAGAGAGAAATTAAGCAATAATAATAATCAGTAATAATAATTGGTAAATTAATAATATGTTCATAAATTAACTATTTTAGGAATTATTATATATTAAATAGTATTTCATAATAAAAACCAATAACCAAACTAAAATATTCTTTAATTCCCATTGACAACAAACTAAGAACTCAAGTAACTTCCACGAATACGAGTATACTTACTAATGAGGCTATTACGGCAAAACACCAATGGCAGCGTTTGGCGCCAAATACATTTCTTAATTATCTTATTTATTAAGAAACTACCAAGCCCAGTCAGTTTTTAATAGTTACAATTAATACAATTTAAGTAAATCTAATCGTTTATGAAATTTTACAACAATATCCCAAATTAGTATCATTTACAATGTTTACAAATTCACCAATAGGAACGACATTGAGAAGGCCATTCTTTCTAAGAAAACGATTTAGTCAAATGGCGAATCGTATCCTTTATTAAAAATATTATTTTATTTGAAATATATCATAAATTATTTTATATATACTATCACATGCTACTTCGTCCGTAAATTAGTATATTTGGATTGCATTTTTAATCATTTAAGCAAATTATTTTACAAATGAGTCTTTTAATAAAATTCATTTAAAATTCTCTTTCTGTAGTGTGCAGCGCGCTTATAGGAATTGTAAATTTTATAACCGTCAATAAACAATAATAACACGTAATAGCGACCAGTAACAAAGCGATGTAAAATGAAATCGATGACTTCGTACTTTTTTAAACAAGAGATATCTCCAATGACCAAACACTTCAATAGCATCCAGTCATGTCTTTCTCATATCAATAGAAACCGACTATATAAATCTTTTTAATAGACTTGAAAACCAAAAAATCATTCTGTTGAACCATAAGTCCATGCATAAAATTTAATAGTAACCAACGGTTTCCGGGTCAGGTAGTTCTCAAAATATATAATGTTTAATCTTTACGACATCTTTATCTGATTTTTAGTGATCTTAAACTACAATATTTGCAACGTTTCCGGGATATAAGTTGAGATAACATATTTGACTACCAATTTTGTATGGTTTGACAATATGTGCCACTACATCTTTCCATTAATCTATGCATAATCGAAGACTTTAGTCTTCAGGCACTGAGGGATATTGGACGAAAAAGTCTTCCGGAACTTCCCGAACGCTGCCCAACCGAGTTGGATTCGGCGGTTGACCTCTTTCTCGAAATTGGACCTACCTAGCTGGACTATGTGTCCCAGGTATGTATACTCGTCAACAATTTCGAGTGTAGAGTTCTCAACGATGACTGGGTGGAGCGGAACATGGATATTGGACATAACTTTCGTCTTATCCATGTTCATTTTTAGGCCCACCTGTCGAGAAGCTCTGCTGAGGTCATCGAGCATTGCATTGAGATCTTCCAGAGTCTCTGCCATAATGACCACGTCGTCGGCAAACCGTAGATGAGTGATGTACTCGCCGTTGATGTTGATGCCCAGTCCGTTCCACTCCATAAGCTTAAACAGGTCCTCCAACACTGCAGTAAAGAACTTCGGGGAGATTACATCTCCCTGTAGCACTCCACGCTGCAGTTGGATAGACTCTGTGCTTTGGTCATGTATACGGACTGACATAGTGGCGTTTCCGTACAAGCACTTCAACACGTGTATGTACCGGTGGTCAAGTCGGCATCTCTGCAAAGATCTCAACACGGCACATGTTTCCACCGAATCGAAGGCTTTCTCATAGTCCACGAACGCCTAGCAAGTGGCCGATTATACTCCTCGGTCTTTTGTATAATCTGCCGCAGCGTAAAGATGTGGTCCATGGTACTAAAGCCTTTTCGGAATCCGGCTTATTCGGGGGGCTGGAAGTCATCAAACTTGCGAGCGAGACGATTCGTAATGACCCTCGAGAACAGCTTATATATATATATGCATAATACATCAGTTTAAAAGAGGTTAAAAGTTACCTCTTGGCCCTATCTTACGCCTTTTGTGTCTTAAACCTATTCAGTTACTGTAATAATACATTGACCTAATCCACCTAATAACTACTTGTATTATTTAAGTCTAGAGTCCAACGACTATGCTTAGTTAACTATAATGTCTATTAACTCACTGTTCTTGCTTAAAAGCACCTTACTACACTATATTGTGTCATTGCACCTACACTAACTCAAAAGGTCTTTGTCCTTTTAAGTCTTTTCTTTTATTCAGAAGTTTAGCAGCCCCGAGATTCACGTGTTGAGTTGCTGTGATGTAATTTTTAATATGCTGGGAAATGCTTTTCAGCATTGCCGATGCATCCCGATCTATGACGCAATCTGGCATGGTACTCCGAAAGATTTCCGTTGGGATTTTTAGCAATGAGGCAGAATGAGCCCAAATCTATCTACTACGTCCCAGTCTCTTTTGCATTCTGCTGGTGAGCATTACCACAATTGCTGTTATCTATTACATTGTAGGCATCTGCATTTACTACTTTTAGGGTCGTTATTTCAATGTCATCAGACTCTAGTCTGTCGGTTAATCGCACTAGTCCTGTCTATTGGCTCTTCAACTGTTACCTCAATTCTAATAAGAAATTTAGATATATTGTAGCCACTTTTATTATCATCATTATTAGGTTTTTCACTACACTTTAATATATAACTTGGATTCCAGATACGTTTCGAAACAATTGCACTACCAAATTCAAATAGAACAGTTAGACCTGATGTCTTTCTCAACTAAATTTAAATAACAGTTAACTAGGATGTAAAAATGCTTTTCTAATAATTTTGAGACTAGCATTATAGAAATTTACGTTGATAACTAGTAAGAGAAGTCTGATTGATTTTATTTGCAATGGTTTGCTAATAAAGAACAGCTCTAATTAAAGCTCTACTCGTCGTTCTGAAAAGAAACAGTCTCTCAATTTCTTTTCAATACTTTGCTGTATACTTTACCAAGTTTTTTCAGTTTAATTCGCAGACAATAAAAGCCTTTCCTCGAATCGAACTTTCCACGAAGGAAAATGATATATTAATAATCTGCTTACAGACTATGTATTGCTTCAAAGCCTTACGAATGCAATTGACGTCTCGTCATCTCAATCTGAAGCCCCACAAATGAGAATGTCTCAATTTTCCTTTGAAATGTATTATTTCCAATAAAATTTCTTCCAAGAATCGGAAATATTAGTGGAAATTTCTTTTTAGATATTATTCGTAATATGTTTACTTTAGATATAACTTTACTTTCTTTAGAAGATTTTGTGGATTTCCTAATCCTTGTTCGAGCCGATAAAGTTGTCATTAAATTGCATTGAGAAAGTAACACTATAGGTCCATGAATTAATGACCTATGAAAAATAAAAGACAACTACCTACATTAGCTACATACATACATGGCATCACGTTTCATTCCCATAAGGGTAGGCGGAGAGTATGTCCTTCCACTTGCCACGATTTTTGCATATTTACTTCGTTTCTTTCATTCTCATTAACCTTTCATACAAATGCGTCGGTTTAGAGTACTCTTGACCTGGCCGTTATTTAAAATGTCCTGGATTTGGTCCAAGACCGTTCGCCTTGGTCTTCCCCTTCCAACTTACGCATTCACTCTTGACTCATAAATCATTTTTGTAAGTCTCCTTTCACTCATTCTCTCTTCATGCCCAAACCATCTAAGCATACCTTTCACGATTTTTTACAAAACACATTTTTTACAGTAATGTCTTTTGGATAGGTATTTTTGCAAATCGTATGTCTATGTATATTTAATTAAACATGTTTACTTCACAGGTGATGTGGTGAGCATCAGCTATTATACCTATAATTTATATAAGGATAACAATGTATAACAGGTAAACTACAAGGCTCTTCAACTTATTAGTATGCGTATAAATAATCTGACATTGATTTTTTACCGTTTCTCTCAATTTTTAGCGTTAGGCCAATGCAAGGCTTTCCGTATATGTTAGTTTTACATTTATTTAGATGTATCTGAATAAATTAACTTCAGCCATGGCAGATAGCTGTACAAATGAAATATAATTTTTTTTTTTTGGATTTATGGCTTTTTCCTGTGCCACACTGGCACAATTTACTTCGCCAGTGTCACGTAGAAGTAGAAGGCGCACGTGTAAGGATTTTTGATAAAAGTTCTTTTGTTTATACATATTTTTTAATTAACGTGAAAAAAAAAGGATATTTGTACTTTCTACATGCTAATCCTTTAAATTAATTTAAACAACCAAAAACCAACAAACATATATATTATATACTAACACAACTACATTACACACACACAAAACAAGATATTACAGTTTAATTTTATTAATTCTAATATATTTACAAAGAAAATTACAAAATATGAAATACAATTACCTGACTTTTGATATTGTCAGAATAAATGTCATATTCCCGCTAATACCCGCCAAATAATATACTCGATCAGAAATTGTTGGTTGTCAATGTCAAAAACAAATGAAAAAGAAAGTATTCTTTTAAATTCTATTGATTTAAACATCAAATGTTTGATAGATGGGAATAGTTTCTAAGGGAAATCGAAATTGTTGTTTTTACTATATTGCTAGCAATTTTTTTATATTCACTCACCTTTTAAACCCTCCCTGGACTTCCACAAATAATTCAATACCAAAATTAGACAAATCAGTCCAGCCGTTCTTGAGTTTTAGAGAGATCAACGAAGCCTAGAGGAATCTTGGTGCTGACAAAAATTTTTAATTTACATGTTAGTTCTGCCCTTATTATCTCGCTTTGGACCCTTCGTCAAAATGATATGTATCTTCTACTAAAATTCCTAATATTGCAATTTAACAATGTATTTACAATTGCAAAAAAATCATAAAACAAAGCTTCCTGGCACAAAGGCCTGTAGTGGCAACACTACATTTATTTACATTTATATTGTAAAATCATTTTATACCTTGTTTTTACTGAGAAATATTGTAATATATAAATAGAACAAATAGAATAGGACACACATTATGTGATACAACATATAAAAAATATTGTAAATAAATTATCAACGGACAGACAGATCCGTACATCTCATTTTTATATACGTAGCAGTGCGTAAGCTCCGTTACCATCTCAAGTGGTCGTAAGGGACTGCGTACCCTCAGACCCTGGTAGTTAAAGCAATCACGTCTCGAAATCACGCTCTAGTTATATTTGTTGTCTCGGTAAATACGCGTTGCTACTGATATATTTATAAACGTAATAATTATAATAGTGTCTCCTCTATCCTTACAACCAGCATACCGTAACCATCATCCAATCCCATTCAGTACAACCCTTCTGACTCAAATATAAAGTGAAAGTGCTTTATTGGTGTAGTCTTATTCACATTGCCCAAACAGCGCACATCGCATCACTGGTGATCCTACATCACCTCACCGGCGACCACCACGTCGCTTTACTGGTGACTTGGTCTGTTTTGTAAGACGCATAGTTTCCGAGATATTGCGAAAAAGGTGTTTACACCCCTTTTTCCAAGATGGCGGCCGGGAACAAGGGCGGTAACCCCACACACTTGGGGTTATGTTTCTATTGACCACCCCACACATGTTGTTGTTGTTGTCTCAAACGATCGACGTCCATGCTGGATATGGGTCTCACGTAATGATGTTCAGCGGCTGCCGGCGACCCTCTTTACATCATCGGTTCACCTTGTGGCGGTCTGCCTACACTGAGCCGTCCAGTGCAGGGTTGCCACTCCAGCACTATGTGCCCCGCCCATTGACACTTCAGGTTCGAGATTCGCAGGACTATCTCGGTTACTTTAGTTCTGCTACGGATGTTCTGATTTCTGATTCGATCAAGTAGAGAAATCTCCGAGCATAGCCCTCTCCATCGCACGCCGAGTGAGTCAACACTGGCAACACGCACTGTTCGAAGACTTTGGTCTTCAGGTGCTGAGGTATATCGGAGGATACCCCAGACATGTCTCAAAAATAAAATTGCATCCACTAACAAATATAAAGCTCATGTAACATTTTAATGGACTACATGCCACAAAATGGACATCACTGGATTTCCTCATCAAATACTTGAAGTAATTCAACGGAGTATGTCCGGAATAAAACAAAAGCGATATAAAAAACACGAGACGTGGACGGGTTTATATAAAACAATTGCTACTGACTAACTACCAGTGGTGAAAGTATAAGGCATTCAATTGAGTGTTTGATAAATGTTATAATTAAACATTTATATACAGTAACACTTGCGAGACAATAAAGCAAGAGAGGAAGCCGAAGTGACACAGATTACTTAGATTTATTCGTGATGTACTGAACAACTACTAAACCATTTTACATATGGTTTTTAATAATAGATAGAGCGATTCTTGAGGAAGATTAAGATATATAATTTGTGAAAGTTTTGTGTAAAATGGTTGAAATATAAGGATAATTGTTGGAAGTGTCCGAAGAAATTTTAGCCATTGAAAATGGTGCCTAATCCCATTATTGCATAACATAACAACATACATACCTACATAGCATCACGCCTCATTCCCATAGGGGTAGGCAGAGACAACGTCCTTCCACTTGCCACGATCCTCGCATATCTCCTTCGCTTCTTTCATTCTCATTAAACCTTTCATACAAGTTCGTCGGTTTAAAGTACTCTTAACCTGGCCGTTATTTAAAATGTCCTGGATTTGGTCCAGGAACGTTCGCCTTGGTCTTCCCCTTCCAACTTTCGCATTCACTCTTGACTCATAAATCCTTTTTGTCAGTCTCCTTTCATTCATTCTCTCTACATGCCCAAACCATCTAAGCATACCTTTCTCAATTTTAGTCACTACATCTTCTTTTATACCACAACGTTCTCTTATCACACTATTTCTTACTTTGTCATTCAGTTTCAATCCACTCATACTTCTCAACGCCCTCATCTCTACCGCATTTATTTTACTTTTGTGATTTTTCTGCCATACCCAACTTTCACTACCATATACTCCATGCACAGCCAGTCTGGCCCTTTGAGACACCTATTCATAAAGGCGTGCAGAGCACCATTTACCACATTTCCTGCATTCACTCTCCTTTCAATATCACTGTCAAATGTTCCGTCTTTTGTGAATTTAGATCCCAAGTATACAAACTCTTTCACCTCTTCTACTTGTTCTTGTCCCATCTATAAACATATTGCCATACCTCATAGATTCGTCTCTTTCAAAAAGCATAACTTCCGTTTTGTTTACATTCACTTGCATTCCTTTCCCTTTCAAAGCTTCATTCATAATATTTAGCATCTCCTGTAGCTCATTAGCGGATGACGCAAGTATTACTTGATCATCAGCGTAAAGTAAACATTTCATGAGCAATTCATTCATTCTTAACCCATATATATTTTCTTTTAAATCTGTCAAACAGATATCCATGAATAGGTTGAACAGCCAGGTGACGCAACACATCCCTGTCGTCCCGTTTATTCTGACACAAGCACTAGAACCCTCATAGAGAGACTTCAATGCTTGAATCAGATTACCGCTCACCCCGTACGTAGATGACTTTGACCACAGCTCATTCCTCACCACTCTATCATAGGCCTTTTCTAAATCTACGAAAGCGCAATACATAATCGTACAAAAACATAACAAAGCGTAGTAAAACATTCATCTTTAAAGATCTACAAAAAGTCTTTGATATCGTTAATCTCTTTATTAAAGATAAATCGTTATTTAATCTTCTAAAATTAGTGACACACAATGGGATTTTTGTAAAGTTATACAGACATTACCTTAACAATATCATGTACAGTATTATTGACATTTACAATGTCTAATTGTTAATTGATATAAATTACATTCTGGTACAATTGAACCAACACAGTTTCTTCCGAACATTGACTCCTCGTACCAAACAGAACACGTATAAATAACCACAGTAAACGTAATGTCTGTCTTTAAATATTAAATTGTAGAGGAGTAATAACATCTCACGAGAAACGATTAACTACAAAACGAAACAGTCGGTCATAAAGGCTCTTGTATCTACTCAGTCTTTTTTTTACACTAGTAAACGCCTTTACGCGATATTCTGAACTAAAATCTTATCCGGAGTGTGGAACTAGCAAATGAGCCAGAATACCCACGGTAACCCAAGCAAACCCCTCCCAATACTTTAGTAGAGCATGAGAAAATCAGTAAACGCAATATACCCTGGTACTCCGAATGATTCTTACAGGGAAACTAAGAAAAGAGGCACGTGAAGCGCAAATCTACACCTATATCCCAATCTTCAGTTACGGGGAAGAGGAATATCCACAGCGTCCACCTGCCTCTCATGAATCTGACAGCCTTGCTGGCTGATGAAGTAGATTCACTGGCAAAGTTTAATAACTTAGCAGGACATTTTTCACTTCTATATTTTGGGAGGCATAGTTTGCTAAAGCCAGTCTATTAATTATATCACTCTTATCAACAAGCGTCGTCCCTGTGCCTCTCATGTGAATCTGAAAGCCTTGCTGGTGTAATGGTGAAAGTATTATATTCAAAGATAAAGTCCCAGAGTCGATTCTTAGCGGGGCACTTTTAAAAAATCGTATTTTCTAATTTGTCTTGGTCTGGAATGGTGGGCGCCTTCAGCTATAGCTAATCTATCGATTATATCAGCAAGCGTTCATCCCCTGTCACCTGATTATTAGCAGGGTACTTTTAGAAAATCGTATTTTCCAATTTATCTTGGTCTGTAACTGTGGGAGGCTTCATCCATAGCTAGCTATCAATTATATCACTCTATCAACAAACGTCTTCCCTGTACCTATCATGTGAAGCTGACAGCCTTGCTGGTGTAATGGTGAGAGTATTCCATTCACTGGCAAAGTCCCAGGGTTAATTTTTAGCAGGACACTTTTAGAAAGTCGTATTTTTTAATTTAATTTGGTCTGGAGTAGTGGGAGTCTTCAGCCATAGCTAATCTATCGATTATATCAACAAGCGTCCACCCCATGTTACTCATGTAAATATGAAAGCCTTGCTGCCGTAATAGTGAAAGTATGTTTCTCTGGCAAAGTCCCAGCGTTGATTATTAGCAGGGTACTTTTAGAAAATCGTATTTTCCAATTTATCTTGGTCTGTAACTGTGGGAGGCTTCATCCATAGCTAGTCTATCAAGTATGTCACTCTATCACCAAGCGTCCTCCCTGTACCTATCATGTGAAGCTAATAGCCTTGCTGGTGTAATGGTGAGAGTATTTCATTCACTGGCAAAGTCCCAGGGTTAATTTTTAGCAGGACACTTTTACAAAGTCGTATTTTCTAATTTAACTTGGTCTGGACTAGTGGGAAACTTCAGCCATAGCTATTCTATCAACTATATCACTCTATCAACAAGCATCCTCCTTGTGCCCTCCATGTGAATCTGACTGCCTTGCTGGCGTAATGATGAGAGTATTAGATTCACTGGAAAAATCCCAGCGTTGATTCTTAGCAGGGCACTTTCAGAAAACCGTATTTTCTATTTGATCTTGATCCAAAATAATGGAAGGCTTCTAACTGGTCACTCTTTATCACTCTAATCAAAGATATTTGTTCAGAGACGATGCAGCGTTTAAACCATAAGAGGCAACTACCTAACTTAAACCTAAAAGAGAAAGAGGTAAATAATTTCTTAGTGGTTTATACACTACGTTAAATCGGATCACACATATTTTCACACGTCTTTGCTAATGGGGTGGTAATTAAGAAGGTGAGATCATAGTCAAGACTAACCTATATGTATTAAAAGAATACTTATTGTAACCACTATAACGTTAAGTTTACCTACAACTTCTTATCGCTGCCCATCACTATCATTAAAACAGTAAACGACGCGATTGGACGATGTGCCCGTTAGCAATAGGGTTGACAACCATTCGATAAAAATATTTTTTTTTTATTTATCCTTACGGATTTTTTTTTTGCAAATAATAGAATTACTTTCTGGTCCCTTTATAAAATTACAAACTCAGAGATTTTTCGTCTTGCTTTCTGTCTCCTTGTACCAATGTAACTGAAGGAATTACAGACCATCAAGTTTCTGGAAAATATGTTTGGAAAGAAGCCATTTTCATAGATTATATTGAAGGCTATAGTTGAAAGCAAGGCTTCGTGAAGTGTAAATACCTTTTAGATATTTTACAGGAGTATCGGAATCATAGGAAACCAACTTTTGAGATTTAAAACAATGTGTAAGTAAGGCATCAAATCTCGCTAAGTAAGTTTTACGTTATTGCAATCAACTGACATTAAACTTGTTAGTGTTAGTCACCAACTAAAGCTAGTTATTAAACTCTCACGACCAAGGAAGCATGTGGATACACGGAATATCAGAGAACAATATTATGTTACTGTGCTTCGTTAAGAGAGTAGGGGAATGCATAGCTCCGAGATTACGGTAGGGAAAACCTACTAAAACATCTGAACTCTATTAACCGGCAAGGCATTTGAAGACTAAAGGTTTTTGCAAATGTACTTACAACAAAATGAGAAACTTCCCATTCCCGTAAGAAGTTTGAGATTTAATGTAACCTATACCGTTCCTTATAAAATAAGCTATCTGCCAATACAAGTCCATTGAAAATGTCATAATTAGTGCCGAGATAAGCGAGGATAAACAGACAGGTATACATTTAAAAAATCTCATAAATCATTTTGTTTTTGTTTCTTGTAGACAATATTATGTACAATTTCATTATTATTATATTACATGCACTTCATTTTTACCTATATAGTGTTAGCAATAATTATTATTTTATTTGTTGGATTGCTAATAAATTACTATATTCGTTTATTATGCTGAGGTCTTTGTAGTTATTTCAGTAAAACCTTTACATGTGCTACATCCGATGTAACGCTATTCCTGAAATTCTCAAATTAAATCAAAACTTCTGTTTAATCGTCGTTTTTACGACGACTGTGATTGGTGGCCTTATTATATTTTGAGTTGGGAGTGTTTTTAGTCATTCAAAGTGTGTAATATAATAATGGAGAATGTGAGAATAGTATTACATAACCTACAAATTAGTGAGAGACTCTAAAAATAGTTGTTCCCGTAGAAATCTGCGGAATCTAAACCATTCTTGAATCTAACTAAACTCACAAATATATTAAATCAAAATATATCAAGGCATATGCAATGATATAAACATACATGTTAGAAGTTTAAAACCAATTTGCCAATGTCAATTTACGAAATTTGTTATGTAAATATTAATAAAGATTTACAGAATCACCTATGACATAAGCGATTTTAATCAATTTTGCATAATGTTAATCATGTCTTCTTTTCGTGACCTTGACCTTGACCTTTGTGTTCTTTTGACTACATTTTATTGATATAACGAACATCTGATGTTAAATGTTACCATAATTAGGAATACTCGACATGCTTTGTAATGCCAATTTTATACTAATTATAAAAGTAAAATGTATTAATGTATCAGTGACAGTGACATTTAAGAGATTCTTTGTGGGTTCTTTTAAGAAAAAGCCTTCGTTGCTTTACAATTTTAAAATCTGACTATTCATGAAATCTAATTTCATAAAGATTTTCTTTAATTAAATTCTCACGAGGCAATATAATCCGGTTAAACTACAAAAAAACATGTGGGATTGGCGGTTTATTGAAACGAATATAACGGGATTTATATCAGGTTAAAATAACATACTGTGACAACCCTAGTTTATTCGTCCAACGTTGTAGATTCCACACGCAAGTGTTAACTGCTAAGACATTTATATGCCCACAATTAGGAACTGAACACTATTCAATAATGAACTTTCCAAGACATTTTAGCACATGACACGAGTTCACAATTAAATTTACTACTTTACGAATTTACACAAATCGACGTTGGAAGGCAAACACGTAGTAACACGCAGAAATTGTTTTAACACTTTCTGCGTGCGTTAAAACTTTAGTATGATGTTGTTAAAGACAATATGTTTAATGTCAAATATCTTTGTTACAATACACTGAAAACAAATATAGTTAAAGTGTCTTTTAAGTTGGTCTACAGAGTACTGTAAAAAAAAGTAAGTAGCAGTCCATTAACGTTCCACTGCTGGGCACTGGCCTCGTCACTCCGAGAAGCGAGGGTTTTTAGAGCATAGAGCCACCACGCTGCTCCACTGCGGATTGGCAGGCATAGTACACGAGTGCACTCTCTTAATCTGATGTGACGGGAATCCGACACAACCGGAGAGGTCAGACGCAGGACCGACGGCTTAACGTGCTCTCCGAGGCACCGGGGTGGAGCACACCGCCAACTTCCCAACTTCGGGCAAATATTGAGAAAATCTTAATTGAAAACTCAATGACCCGGGACTCAAACATGCTAACCACTAAACCAATGAAGCAATCCTGAGACATAGAGTACTGATTATCTGTTAAACAGACAGACGGCTCTATTTATAACAACGTTAGTGAACAGGCGACAATACTTTTTGAACTACCTCCACAATTGAACAATATTTAACATCATTCCGTTAATCAGCAACTTTTAAATATAACTTCAGAACGTTTGGGCAGTTTGTCGCGTCAACGTTTAAAATAAAATAGTAGCTAATCTTAATTATCTACACTAATATTATAAAGAGGAAAGATTTGTATTTTTGTATGTAACGAATAAACTCAAAAAGTAATGGACCGATTTTAATAATTCTTTTTTCATTAGAAAGCCACATTAACACTGAATAACATAGGCTATATTTAGCACTAGATTACTCTAGAAATCTTTAGAAATTCCAATTAAAACCAACCGAAGGTGTAAAAAAATTAGCCATAAAATGTCTTTCATCGAATACGCTGTGAAGAGTATTAATGATAGGACAAAAAAATGTTCGACAATATTATAGAAGATATCAATATCTACAAAAAACTTCGCGAGACCATATGTCTAACTATCGTAGTTATGTCACTATAACTACTTTTTTACATTTAACAATTTGATAGAAATGCCGATCAAAATCAGACCGTGTTATCCATACCATTTATAAATTTTTATCCAAATAAATAATTTAATATTCAAGACTGTCTCAATACCTGATGATTACTTTTTGAGTTATTGAAATCGGATATTCCCTTCAGAAGGTATCATGAAATTAAAATAAAAATATATGCCGGCGACGGCCGCCACGCAGCGCATCGAGTAACTAACTCGACGAGAGAGGGGTAGTGCGAGAGAAGGGAGTGCACCATTATGAACTAAGTTACCTTACGCAGTGGACGCAAGCGACATTGAATATTTCGAGTTTTTTTTAAACACATTTTTATACTTCACTTAAGTTCTTTTTCATAATATTTGTCAAATCATAGTCGTTTTAATTATCATGCTTGTAACTTAAATATCTGTACCTATTTGTCTACTCGTGCGAAGCCGGGACGGGTTAGTTCTTTAAAAAATAATAGGTCCACGCATTTCAAAGATAATACTGGAGAAACACAAACAAAACTTTGATTCTTAATAAAGGAATGAAGGTTAGTACGAAGTTATTGCTAATGTAGAAACAAGTATTTTGTTAGCATTGATTTTTTTACCGCAATTCGCAAACAGAAATGCGCGCTTCCGTCATGTCGTCGGTTTGCTGTTGACATTAGTGCCACACATAACGGAATTTACAAACATACATGTCCACAAAGTTAGCATGAAAAGAACGAATATTAATATAGCAACGTTTGCAGTGTCAAAATAACGACTTTACTATTAAAATGACCCGAGCTATATTAATGAGAATATTCGTTGTTGTATAAAAGAAAATGTTACTGACTAAAATTGAGTAAGGTATGCTTCGAGGGTATGGGCAAGTAGAGAGAATGAATGAAAGGAGACTGACAAAAAAGATATAAGAGTCAAGAGTGAAAGGGAAAGTTGGAAAGGGAAGACCAAGACGAACGTTACTGTACCAAATCCAGGACATTATAAATAAGGGCCAGGTCAAGAGTACTCTAAATCAACGAACTTGTATGAAATGTTTAATGAGAATGAAAGAAGCGAAGGAGGTATGCAAGAATCGTGGCAAGTGGAAGGACGTTGTCTCTGCCTAACCCAATGGCAATGAGGCGTGATGTATTTATGTAAAAAAGCAAAGAATTCCGTGCAAATGATAGAAACGCTTAAACCACAAAAAGCAATTAATTTTGGAATAAACATTAATTGGGCTGTACGTACAAAAGGTAATAATAAATCTGGAAATCACACTTAAAACAATGCAAGTATATTTTTGACACCACAAAAGCTATAAAAACAATGCAAAATCAAAAAAGCCATTGTGAATACACCAAAGTGAATACAAAAATATTTTTATTATATACATTGGCAAAGATTAAACAAAAACTAATGCATATTACAACCTTTTAAATATTATTGAACCAACGAAACGAAGCAAAAAGCAGAATACATGATTTATACTATTTGTATCCAAAATTAACAATTTTGTTACTAATTAATGCTAAAATAAAGATTTATGATGAAAAAACATCTAAATAACAAAAATCCATGAATAAATAAAAAAACAAGATAAAGTAACACAAAACAACAGTGTTTGTGCAAACATGCGGATACAAAACACGTCTATACTACAGAAACAGGAAAGTACACTTGGCGTGCCAAGACATCAATTGCCAATTACTTAAATAACTAACTGAAAAATCTTCTTTCTAAAATATGTAAGTAATTCAAGTAAACACTTACAATTATACTTTAGGATGCATTAAAAGTTCAGCTGTTCTAACCCGTCCTCCTTAATATTTGTTTACGTGTACTACCAACAATATAAGAAATCGTGACCAGATTCAAAAATGTTTACACCCATGAATCAAAAACAAAACAAAAGAACATAAAACAACAGCATTTGAGCAAAGAAGCGGAGGTAAAACACGTGTATACTACAGAACATGCCAAACATTACATACATAAACACCTACGTCCAATTAGAGGTAGTTTAACTGTGTCCACCTTAGAAACTATACTTAGCATGCCAAGGCACTCTATGCCAACGACTTAAATAAATAACAGACACATATCTTCTTTCTATAATATGTAAACCTTTACAATTGTGCTTTAGGATTCATTAAAAGTTCAGATGGACTTACCCATCATCTTCTTTAATATTTGTTTATATGTACTACAAACAATATAAGAAATCGTGACCAAATTCAAAAATGTTTACACCCATGAATAAATCAAAAACAAAACAAAGGAACACAAAACAACAGCATTTGTGCAAAGAAGCGAAGGTAAAACACGTGTATACTACAGAACATGCTAAACGTCACACACATAAACACCTACGTCCAATGAGAGGCAGTTTCGCCGTGTCCGCCTTGGCAACAACACTTGGCGCGCCAAGCAACACTATGCCAATGGCGTCGAAGAACGACGAATGTGGTGCCATGACGACGACGGGTGCCTCACGACGGTTCGACGGTACATGTTGTCGACCCACAATTTTGACACGATGGAAGCCAGCCGCTACCACCACCAAGCGCATTAAAGAGAGAATGAAGAAGCGCATCTTTCTAGAAGGAAACAGTTGTGTTAGTATTCAAACGTAGAAGAAACTATTAGTTAAGTTTTTAAAGCCATTGTGACATTTTATTGAGAAAATTTGACTCTCTCTTGGTGTAAACAGCAAATTCTTAATGTTAAACTAAATATTTCAATCGTGCCATTGAAATTATTAATTGTCAAATAATTGTCTTGGTTTTGTATAAAAATTAAAAAAGATAAGATGCAGTAAAAGAGGATGCAGTGGTTTTGGCAATAACGTACGTAGTAACTGAAGTTAATGAGATTTGCGAGAGTTCTGCCGTAGAAACCTTTATACATATGATGATTGGGGTTTCTGGTGACGTATAACGCTAAGTAACCCGGAAACAATTCTATGACGTAGTAGGCCTTAGTTCCAAACTCTCTCTCCTGTGAGTGAACAGGTCTGTGCCCAGCAGTAAATTAGCTTTCATTGTCAAAGTTTTTATTATAAATGAGCTAGCAAATAGACAAACGGTTCGCCTAATGTTAATAGTTTCGTCTGCAGAATTTGTAAAAATACCTCTTGGGCATCTATTTCTTTTAATCAAGCAATATAAAACTACGTCCACGTTGATATTTCTTCTTCTTAAACTTCAGTAGGTTACGTTAACCAATTCTACGATTAAAACTGTTTAAATGTAACGAAACGAGTATTTGCTTCAACTTAGTACAAATTTAGTAAAACTATTGTGACCTCCTTCAGCAAAGCTGGTTTTTCGCTGAAGAAGGCATATAAGAAGCAAAGGGAGGAGGACATAGATGCTCGTCTTCTCCGGTGCAAATTGGGCTTCTACTGCATCCTTTCTAAGTTTCCCAGCCAGTGTATTTTAGATTACCAGGCTAAATTGAGTCTACCAATGCTCTGGTGCTCCACTAAAGAATGGGGAGGGTATCGCTGTAATTTAGTTGGTATTCCAGCTTATCGCCAGCGAGTTCTACACTCCCAATTAGGTCTTGTCTGCTTGGGGTGGGAAAAGGCAATTCCCATGGGCAAAAAGGAACAGGTATCATCCTACCAACAAAGACATGCCGCCCACTGTCATTAAGAGGTAATTACCTTTCACCAACTCACCGTGTTACTATCTTACGACCGTAACGTCACTTACCATTTCCTGAACATCAAAATAATGACCGTAACCTTAAAAAAATTTAACAGTTAGACATTTATACATTAATCACACTAAAATAACGTTATTATGAACTGTTCGTGTTAATATTTAATAACCTTGTCTGGGCCAAATGACTATAGGTCAGTGGACTGGTTAAGGTCGTATCTTTTAAGAGTCACGCTTATGCTAATTACTTTAGCTTTAAATTATTAATATATAAAGGTTATAAAAGACAACATACCAACTAATACCTATACGTAAGTTCAAGTAAAGAACTTTCTTACATGTAAAGTGTCTTATTCTATTGAAGAATATTTCAAATTGAACTTGAATCCAAACTTCTTGAAGGTCATTATTGTTTTAAACCGACTTCAAAAAAGGAGGAGGTTATCAATTCGTCTGTATTTTTTTAATGTTTGTTACCTCATATCTCCCGACGGGGTGGACCGATCTTGATGATATTTTTTTAAATGAAAGGTGGTGCTCGTTTTAGGGTCCCATTTTTTTAAAATCCAGTTCAAATGATGGCATCCATGAGAAAACCGAATAAGTGTTAAATTTGCATTAAGCATGTGCGCGACAAATGGACGAATAACTCAAGATCACGGCAACCGATTTCGATGATTCTTTTTTTATTGGAAAGGATATACTACAAGAGTTGTTTTGTAATAGTTTGGTTAGGTTCTAATGATGTTATCCATGACAAAGTGACGGAACTCTTCAATTCTCAGGAGCAAATGAACGATACTCGGCAGAATCTTCTAAGCTATCCAAATATTTGAGTTGCCTGTCGTAACTTCGGTATGGTCAAGTGCTAGTCGTAGTTAAATATGAAGATCAATGGAACTCCTCAACGGCTTACAGTAAGAGTGTGATTTTTTGCAAAATCTATAACTGTCTGTAATCAAATGGCAATGACCTTACATTTGTTGCAGCATTGCAACACGTTTACTTCAGATTCACTAAAAATCAAAAAATAAATAAAAATTTTAACAAAAATAGCCAAGGTGTCTACATATATAGCTACAGGTAGGAGAGACGCGGGAGCTGCCAAGTGGACACCCGGGAAACATCTGCGTTGGCTGACACCGACTCCAAATATAAGAATACGAAGAACACTATAAAAAAATACGCAATTATTTTTTACTTTTTAGAGCATATATATATTTGTAAGTCAGTTTTGAAGGCGGTTCTTTTTTTGTTAATACGAGTGGTTGTAAAGATTTAATAACCAATTTCAAGCTGCATATAAAGCTTTCTGTTGTACCTGAACTAGTACATAGGAACTTTTTATTGTTTTTATACTGGTAAAAGTAAGTTAATAGTGTTTCTAAGCGGTAAAACGTTCCTACTCGATGCACCTGCTCTTTACAGCGGTACTTTCATATCTAATTTTACATATGTAATTGTTTATCTCTCTAAACCGTCTATTGTAACATTATACTAGATCTATATCGCGAGTGATATTTAAAATTTACATAGTAATTGAAATGGATTTATACATGTAACTAGCACACTTTTGTTTTGGTGTAAAAATCGAAGAAGGTTTATTTCTATCAGTCGTCACGATAAATTTTTATTAAAAATACAAAATAATTTCATTTCATTTCATTTAAAAAATTATGTATATTGGATGAAATGTGGCCGGCACCAATATCCGCATAAAATTTGTGGCCAGGACCGATCTTTTCATAAAAGTTGCAGCCGCAACCAATTTTCTCAGAGAATTTGTAGTCAGGACCTGTCTCCTGATAAAATTTATGGCCAAGACTAATCTCCTCATAAAATTTGCACCCGCAACCAATTTTCTCAGAGAATTTGTAGCCAGCACCAATCTGTTCATAAAATTTGTAGCCAGCACCAATCTTTTCATAAAATTTGCACCCGCGACCAATTTTCTCAGAGAATTTGTAGTCAGGACCTGTCTCTTCATAAAATTTGCACCCGCAACCAATTTTCTCAGAGAATTTGTAGCCAGGATCTATCTCCTCATAAAATTTATGGTCAGGACTAATCTCCTCATAAAATTTGCAGCCAGGACCAATCTTCTCATAAAATTTGGAGCCAGCACCAATCTTTTCATAAAATTTGCAGCCGCTACCAATTTTCTCAGAGAATTTTTAGCCAGGACCTATCTCCTCATAAAATTTATGGCCAGGACTAATCTCCTCTTAAAATTTGCAGCCAGGACGAATCTTCTCATAACATTTGTGACCCGCACAAAAATCATCATAACGTTTTGTAGTCCTTCTACAAAAAAATGTAACCTAAACGATTTTATAGGCGGATCTTTTGTCTTTTACAAGATGAATAAAGTGAGAATACATCGTGGCAAGTGATAAGATTTTCTAAGAATGTAACATGCTAATCTGATAATAGGTAAATGTAGCATATAACAGTAATGCAATAAGTATCTACGTCAGTTAACAGTAAAGTAATTTAATTTAACCGAGTTGGTAAATGGCTTCGTTGAGTCAGTTACTTTGATCATAAGTAAAGTGTTCATTGGGAAAAACATTTATGAAAACCAAATTTCATATAAATAGTGTATGTAAGTAAGTAGCAGCCGATTAACGTCCCACTGCTGGGCACAGGCCTCCTCCCTCATATGAGAGAGGGTTTTAGAGCATAGACCCACTACGCTGCTCCACTGCAGATTGGCAGGCGTAGTACACTAGTGCACTCTCTACTCCTTCACTCTCATAGTCCGATGTGACGGGAATCCGACAAGACCGGGGAGANAGAAAATCTTAATAGAAATCTCAATATCGATTTCTAATTGGCCCGACCTGGGACTCGAACCCAGGACCTCATGTCTGTATTCGAACATGCTAACCACTAGACCAATGAGGCAGTAATAAATGGTGAAATTTGTTTTATTTGAGTAAAAGATTATCTTATTATAAACATAAATCCCTATATGCTATGAAACAAAGTTCAAGGCATTACAAATTCACATGAAAGTAATTACCTCTCGAAAGGTAATTTATTGGGCCCCTTCGCTGACTTACAATTACGAGGATGCTGATTAACGATAAGAGAACACTTGCTGTTTTCACTTCACCGACGCTAACGTGTTGCTTGAAGAATCCACAAAACTAACGAAAGCGCGGAATAAACATATCTACAAATACGGCTGGCAATCGTAAACTAGTTAACGAGTAAACGCTCTATGGGCGTGTCTTTATTTACAAATCATATTATTTTTTTGTACAAATTTATTTAATTAGTAATTTAATGTAAGCTAATATTATAAAGAGGAAACATTTGTGTTTTTGCATGTATGTTTGTAACGTTTTCTCACAAAAACTACTGGACCGATTTAAAAAAAAATTCCACCATTAGGAAGCTGCATTTTTACAGAATATTGATTGATACATCCGGTCACCGTTATATATGTTAATATTGCCATAAAACCACATATACTATATACTGTAGTCCGCGTTGTTATTGATCCCGTGGAAATATGGGGAGATAAGTTCTTTGTGAAACTCTACATAGAATTTTGAGTCAATCGAGTGAATATGTTAAAAGATTTTACAGTATTTAATCGCTTATCGCTTACATACCCCTTTCCCGTGGGAATATGGGTGAAACCGGTCTACGTGAGCGTCTACGCTGGCTGCGATAGTAGTAACTATGCTATAAAAGTCGAAGTTAAAGTTCTTCAGCTTAGAGGTAGGTAGAACTCCGTCAGATAGAAGAAAGTAAAGAACTTTTTTTAATATATGATATGTGAAATTTAAAATGTTTTTAAATCATTTTCTTAAGAGATGTGTATCTAATCTAATATTATAAAGAGGAAAGATTTGTGTTTTTAACCGACTTCAAAAAAAGGAGGAGGTTATCAATTCGACTGTATTTTTTGTTATCTTTGTTACTTTCTTTAAAATCCAGTTCTGATGATGGCATCCATGAGAAAACCGGACAAGTCTTAAATTTGCATAAGCAAAATCGACAAATGGACGAATAATTCAAGATCACGCCAACCGATTTCGATGATTCTTTTTTTATTGGAAAGGATGTACTTCAAGGGTTGTTTTGTGATAGTTTGGTTAGATTCTGATGATGGAATCCATGACAAAGTGACGGAACTCTTCAATTCTTAGGAGCAAATGAACGATACTCGGCAGAATCTTCTATATATCTACCGTAACTTCGGTATGGTCAAGTGCTAGTCGTAGTTAAATATGAAGATCAACCTCTTAACGGCTTACAGTAAGGGTGCGATTTATGGCTGAATATATAACTGTCTGTAATCAAATGGCAATGACCTTACGTTTGTTGCTGCATTGCAATATTTGAAAGGTGAATTATATGTGACGCGGTGGTATAAGGGTTTCGGGTTCGATCCCGGGTGTGGCGGGTGTAAATTTGACTTTGTAAAGTTTCATTTAAACGGTGTTAACTCATATAAGAAACGCGTTTTAGGTGTACACATATTGAGACAAATTTGTTAGTTTACTTCAGATTCACTAAAAATCAAAAAATAAATAAAAATTTTAACAAAAAAAGAACCGCCTTCGTAACAGACTTACAAATATATTAAAATGCTCTAAAAAGTAAGAAATAATTTCGTATTGTTTTATAGAGTTCTTCGTATTCTTATATTTGGAGTCGAATTTTAAAATGTGAATCTAAAGAAAATTAGCGACCCTTATAACTGGGCCTGCGACTAGTAACGAACCAAAGATACCAATGATACGCACGGATTATTCGTTGTGAAGTAAAATTTGTATATTGATTGGATTACAAATGTAAGTAAATGGTGCTCTGCACGCCTTTATGAATACCCAGATGGTGTCTCAAAGGGCCAGACTGGCTGTGCGTGTTGGTGCCAACACTTATGTATGGTAGTGAAAATTGGGTATGACAGAAGAATCACAAAAGTAAAATAAATGCGGTAGAGATGAGAGCGTTGAGTAGCATGAGTGGATTAAAACTGAGTGACAGGGTAAGAAATAGTGTGATAAGAGAACGATATGGTATAAAAGAAGACGTAGTGACTAAAATCGAGAAAGGTATGCTTAGATGGTTTGGGCATGTAGAGAGAATGAGTGAAAGGAGACTGACAAAAAGGATTTATGAGTCAAGAGTGAATGCGAAAGTTGGAAGGGGAAGACCGAGGCGAACGTTCCTGGACCAAATCCAGGACATTTTAAATAACGGCCAGGTCAAGAGTACTCTAAACCGACGAACTTGTATGAAAGGTTTAATGAGATTGAAAGAAGCGAAGGAGATATGCAAGGATCGTGGCAAGTGGAAGGACGTGGTCTCTGCCTACCCCTATGGGAATGAGGCGTGATGCTATGTATGTATGTATGTACAAATGTAAGTGTGTATCTAATAATCTGAAAGGTAGTAATTAAAAACCAAGTGAAATGAAACTTTTATGTCTGACACGAAATCGGTATATACGCAAATGAAACCGTGGGGGCTTGCTAGTTTAATATAAATGATCACGGTAATATACGAGAAACATATCTAAAAAAGGCTGCATATGATAGTGTCAAAATCCATGTCATTGCTATTGACTTGGCAACCACTTTCTATCAACAATTCAAAACACAGTGAACTGGAAAAATCAAATACTTCAATCGCCTCAATAACTCTCGGCATACGATGACCTCGTACGTCGATCACTCACAGTAAGCTCACATGACAGAAAGCTCTTTACCACACGACATCCCTGTATGAATAAATTAAATTTGAATATCATTTCATATACGCTTTGGTAATAACATTTATTGAAGTGAAAAATGACATTATTTTTAATTTGACATTCTATATAAAGTAAAAGTAAGTAGCAGCCCATTAACGTCCCACTGCTGGGCACAGGCCTCCTCACTCTGAGAAGCGAGGGTTTTTAGAGCATAGAACCACCACGCTGCTCCAATGCAGATTGGCAGGCATAGTACACAAGTACACTAGAGAGTGCACTTGTGTATCGGACTATGAAAGTGAAGGAACAGAGGTTCCTTTACTCTCATAGTCCGATGTGACGGGAATCCGACACGAGGCGCAGGACCGACGGCTTAACGTGCTCTCCGAGGCATGGGGGTGGATCACACCGCCATTTCCCAACTTCGGAGAAATATTGAGAAAATCTTTATAAAAAACTCAATATTGATTTTTGAATTGGCCTGACCCGGGAGTCCAACCCAGGACTTCATGTCTGTAGTCGAACATGCTAACCACTAGACCAATGAGGCATTCTATATAAACTTAACAATAATATAAATCAAAATTAAAATAAAAGTCATTAAAACGCGCCATCAGAAGCAAATGGATGGCCCATAACGCTGGAAGCGTTACCTCCATGGACAGCAATACTTATAAACTGTCCGAATTACCACCCGGCCTTAGGGTCACAAGCGACATCAACTAAGCGTGATAAAATTTCTTTAAAAAAACTCTAGACGCCCACGGTCCCAATGTCTCCAGGCCAAAAGGCACAAATATGTATACTAAGGCAAGGCTCTCATATTTACGCCACTTCTGAAGTAGCGTCAATGTGAGATGGTGTCAGCGTATCAGCACATGTGACATCCCACACCAACGACCTTCCGTTTTTCCAGGACATCAACGACATACTATCAGGTCTCTTACAGTCATCACGCGCAATTCCATTCGGCTCGAGAATAGCCGGCACGTTAATCGTGACAAGGATCCTGTTGTGATATCGTTGATGACAGTGTGTCTCGGGAGACGACCAGAGCTGCAAAGCCAAGACAGACCGTGGTGACCGACTCTGTTGTTTCCACACCCAGACGCAGACACATAGACATAGATAACGTCATCTTGTCTAACAAGGTACCTACGGATGTAGATGGAAGCGCTTGTAGCTAGAATCCTGACTCACGTTCAGAAACAGCAAGGAGGGGAGCCCACTCTATTAGACCTTTAAACATTTGTAACAAATTAATTGGTAATAATTGGTAAATTTTGACTTGGATCCGCAAAAAACGAAGCATTTTTGGCATCTTGTAAATAAATATTATTAATTTTATTATATAAATCATTACCATCCATGTTCTTTACAAGATTTTGGGTAAAGTAAAGTAAGTAAGTAGCAGCCCATTAACGTCCCACTGCTGGGCTCAGGCCTCCTCACTCCGAAGAGCGAGGGTTTTTAGAACATAGACCCACCACGCTGCTCCAGTGCGGATTGGCAGGCATAGTACACAAGTGCACTCTCTATTCCTTCAGTCTCATAGTCCGATGTGACGGCAATCCGACACGACCGGAGAGATCAGGCGCAGGACCGACGGCTTAACGTGCTCTCCGAGGCACGGGGGTGGATCACACCGCCAACTTCCCAACTTTGGGCAAATATTGAGAAAATCTTAATAAGAAACTCAATATC